>JAPFUF010001366.1:0-23404 GCA_030780645.1 Aschersonia sp. MBC 508 | reverse complement strand
CCCCGGTAGGGCCGCCAGAGGCACATCGTAGGTCCCCAGGCACATGGCCGGCCCCCCCGACGTCTTTGCCTCCGGGGGCCCTACCGGGTGTCGCCTGCGGCGGGCTGGCCTCGCAAGCTTGAAGTCTGCAGAACGGCTGGCTGTCAGCGCCTGCTCACAGTAGCTCAGCCTACCGTAGACACGATCACAGAAGACATTGCAGCTGCAGTACCTGTGTGATTGCAGTACAATTGCCAGCACAGCTCAAGGTACGTCTTCGCTCTATCCTTTCTAATCTGCTGCCATCGACATGGAGCGCAACTTGTATACAACTTTCGTAGGGGCCGCGCCGAACGGGTTTGCACCTATTGGCTGCCATAGAGCCAACGCATCCAATCCAACCATGAGAGGTGAGTAATTCGGCGCCCCAACAGTCGCAAGCAGAATGGGCCATTTCGTTGGCAGGATGCTGTCGAAAACGGATTCTCCTCTGATCCATAACAATCTTCACTAAGAAAAGGTAGATCCGTGCGAGGAAATAGCCCAAACTTTCATTATCGACGAGCTTTGTCTTGACAGCTTCTCCAATGTATGGTATCGCCAGCGTCGTATGACCAGACAGCTGGGTAGCCTTATTGAGGAAAGGCAGCTCAATGCTTGATACCTCCAGAAAGCGGTCATGTCTCTTGCTCGTTCCGGGATCTACGAAATGTTCGACCTCAGCCGTGAGAAACTCCCTGAGTCGCAAAAGTCCAGATCGAGAGTTGAGTTCGTTGCGTTATGACTTTCCAATCGTTGCGGAGGCAAAAGGCATAGACCCCAGCCCAAAATCTAGGAGTTTGCGAAAATTGAGAAATTGTCCTTGCGCAGTTTCGGGTCGCAGATGCACCGGCGCAGCAGCACTTGGACCAATCGTGGACTTGAACATCAAGTTGAATGGGGTAGGTGGCAAGACCTCGCCATTACCATCCGGGTTACGTGATTCGTATCGCTGTATCAGATTTCCAAGCTCCGGGCCGCCGTAACTGTCAATGTGATGCTCAAATGCGTGAATCAGTTATGGGCTTGGCGTGAGTCACGAGACGGACGCTACCTTTGCGAGAACCTCCTCGTATTCTCCCACCGTGTTTGCATCCAAATGTCCAGCTTTCGAGGGTCGTCAGTCGGAAAAACTCTCATTTTCTACTAGTCTTTTTGCTATTACAAATTTAATGAGATGGTCGGCGCGAAGATACTCGCCTTTGGCAGGGTCCTTGCACAACCAATCGGCAGACCTGTCGACGTGACCACTGGCCTTCAAGACTGCTTCGGGGTAACGGCAGTGCAGTTCAGTTCCATCATATTCTCCTCGAAGACAAAGTGATTTCTCCACTCGTTGATGATATTTGCCTGGAGAGCGCAGCCTGGCGGCCCATAATCATAAAGCCCCCGGTTTTCTATCAATCGCGCTGCAGACCTTCCATAGATCTCAAAAGACTCGGCGTAAATAAATCGGCGTTTGAGTAGAGACTCAAAGTGAGATTAATTGAAGGCCATGCCGGCCATGTCTCTCATTTCTTCCATGAATTACTAGCGATTTGGGATTTTTCGAGGTGAGAAAATATGTGTTTGGTGGTGCACACGGATCTGAAAAGGGATGCGGATGTGACTCACCCACCTGCGCAGAAATTCCGGAGAGCATTTTTTGCAACCATGGCCACAGGTAACAGGAGTGACAGCCTGAGTCAGCCCTATCAAACTTCTTGAGATCCGGACTGACCAGAGGTTTCTGACGACATGCGGTTAAAGATATGGCAGAGCAGTAGAACATTGGTATTCGCTACACATGTTAGATATAGGAGGTTTTCCAGCCAATTCGCAATACGCCTGACGTATATACTTTGCCTTGCAAACGAGGTATGTGCTGCTGTACATGAGAAGCGCGAGAATGGCTCTGTTCCGATATTTCGCATCGAATCGTGGATTACGTTCCTTGGTCTGCGCAATGGCATTGGTATACAATGTGCCGTTGGGATGCGTCGAGCCGCTACCAGAAATGGACTGCCCATGGTCTACATTGACTTAAATTGCTTCAAACCTCCTGCGTTCAATTTTAAGCCAATGGCCTCGAATTGAATATTGTGAAGGTGTTGATAGCAAAAGCCACAAACTTCCTGCCCTCAACACATTGATATCACTTTACATGCCTCGGTGGTACTGTGTGGAATTCGCAGAGAGGTTTCTTCGGGACCATGGAAGAGCAAGCATCTGGATGTCAAGATCCATCATCATTGCTATTCATTATGGAGAGATCAAGGTGGCGAACAATATTGTCAATTTTGCGAAACGCTCAGCATTCACCACAAACCGAGTGTAATAATGCAAAAAAACGGCCGGGATTACTGAGACAACGTGCCGGATACAGCGTTTCCATCGGCCGAGAGTGCCGGAATATGCCCCACGGACTCTCGAGTTGACAATGGTGGCGTGAAGCTGGAAAAAAATAACGTCAAAAACTATCGCAATGTGTGCTCTTATGCCTGTGTATTCTTTTCATGGGTTGCGAAACCAGGAATCATCCCGCGCCTTCACTGCTGGACGGACTTTCAGGAAGACTAGTGTGGGACCTTTGAATGCTGCGCAGCTATTGACAAAAAGCTCAGACAAGGAGAGAAGATCGAGAGGCATGGCAAATTCAGAAGCACAGCCGGATGTTTTGGAGCGCATAGACCCGAAACACAGGATAAAAAAGCGGCTCGCGAGCAAGACTAGTTAGCTGCTCAGCCATCTTCCCCCCGCAAATGGGTAGGGAGGAATGACAGCCAAGCCCGGAAAATGCACTGATGCTAATAAAAAACCTTGGGACTTTGCCGATACGTGCATCGCAAAGTATCGAAAAGTTGCAGAGGACTGCAAGAGAGCTCGCGAACCGAAGAACAGTATTTGCGTGGACGAGGCTCGAGTCAATGCACGGAAGTACGTGCATGATCTAGAGAAAGAAGTATGCCAGGCATAAGGTTTGATACAAGGCTCCACGATTTGCCAGAGCAATGACAAGGAAGCTACTGCATGAGCCCTTGCGGCATAAGACAGCAGCCAGATGCTACAAATATCAATGAAACGGAACAACAGAAAATTGGTCGCATGGTCTGAGGTTGGTAGGCTCCTATTTCCTGGTATCTTGAGCAGGCATTCAGCCAAAGTGCAATGCATTTTATATTGGTCAAATTTGGTCCTTCGGGCTTATGATTGTCTGCAAAATTGTCACGACGGGAGTGAGCTCTTTGACTCGTTCGCAGTAGAAAGAATAGCTTGCCGTACATACTGCGTTGACCAGGACAGGGGCATGAGTCCAGTCCGTCGGCGCCTTACCTCAGGATAACTCAGGTCACTTGAGTTTGCTCAAGGCAGACTGCGAATATACTCGTCCCTGTGAGAACCTAACAAATTGCCCGTTGGCCTTTCCTTATCTGCGGCAGCCCGATTGCTACACCTTCAATGACGTCCATCTGACGACTCGTCGCGGGCCGTGGGAAAGGGGTTAGACAACTGACTCTTGAATGACAAGCAGGCTTCTGTGACGAGTACTACCCTTCAGCAAACAGCCTCAGGTTCCGCCTCAGTCTTCTCTGAATGGAGAGTGGCATCGGCGAGCTTGCGTCGCTGACATGCTCACATCTTTGCCTCGCAGAACATGCAAGGGGTAACCTTTGAGCGCTTGGCCCGCAGGAATCGGTGGCGAGAGAAGCTGCAAGGAGCTTTGATGCATCAGACCAAGTTGAGTTCTTTGAGAGGCTGGAAAGTGAGAGAATCTTCGTACTCGAGGCTTTGTCATTATCTACAGTCACAGCGTCGGCCACGAATGTCGCAATCTCACCTGCGGGAGGCAGACTGTCTCACCCAAAGTTGTGATACGGGCTTGCTGATTGGCCATCCCTGGGTAGCACAGGACTATCGGTGTCTTTGCCATCGCTCCATGGCGTGATATTTTTCTTGACCTTGCATAGCTTGTATCCGCTTGACGTATGCCGGTTTGATGTGAGCTCACCCCATCATGCTCAAGTGCCTCAACCATACGTATAAAGAATCACATCTCCGCGATCATTATACGATAGGTGCAGCATACATCTTCAATCACAACTGAAATTTTATCGTCAAACACATCGGATCATCCTCGTGATATACGTTTGGTATGTGTCTGTGGCTCCTTGTCTATGGTGTCTAGATCGTGACTGAGTGGCATCTTACCAGGCTATTCCCCTGCCAAACATCAGCCACGTCAACGTCCAAGCCTTGTGGAGAACATCACCACCATGCGCTTGAACAAGGCTTTGCCACTGTTCGCTGCGCTACTGCAAATAGCAGCCGCTGGCCCGGTTGCCTACGGGGTCTGCCAGGCGGGCTGCTGCGCCGTCGTAATGGCATGCTATGCTGCGGCCGGAGCAACCTGGGGAGCGGTAGCTGGTGCCACTGCGTCCGCGACCGTGATGGCATGCAACGCCGCCCAAGGCAAATGCTCCGCAGCGTGCTGGGTGGCAGCGGGGGCTCCAACTCCGTGACTTTTCCCCGACGCGCCGACAGTTGTTTAAGGTGGACAAACGACCGGAGATAAGCCTGTATGTCGACCGGGAAAACTCCGTTAGGAACAGTGTCAAAAGAAGTTGCGGGGGATGTCGTATTTGAGGTAAATGGGGATGTACACGGAGCATGCGCCGCGAAGTAGATGATCGGTTGGACTATTCCTTTTTTTCTCTCTCAATAGCATATTTATAATGATTATGATATGATGTAATTTAAGTATGATATTATATTACATTATATAGTATTATATACTACATTATGTTATGAGCAAAGTGCTGAAAATTAAATTATATTACAATACATCCAAAGCTCTGGTCACACGTCCCGTGTTCGGTATGAGATTTAATCATATTGACTTTGCGGAACTTCCACTATGGCGACGGTGGAAGCTAGCTATACCGAACGGTCGAGACTCGATTTCCAAATATGAACAATCTATGCGACGCTGAGGAGTCGAGGGGGCGGTGGTCCATGCCAGCGTGATGGCGCCGAGACGCGTCACGTATCCTGGCGCCTCGCTCAGTATGCCTCGTCCATACGGGTTGAGGATGATGACCAATGAAACATCGTTCGTGAGCGCTGCTAAATTGACCCATACAATACGACTGCAGCTGTTATCGACACCAGAAGTGAAGGTTGCAGGCGTAGTCAAAGTCGCCGACACGATATGTTCGTGACTTCCAGGGGCAATCTGTCTGGGCACTAACGTTGTTGTTGTAAGGCATAGTATTCAAAACTTACTAATCTGAAGCACGACCAGTTTCTAAAAGGTATTATAAGGACATGTCAAAGATTGCAGTAGTAAACCCGTAAAAGGTGTCGAGCCAGGTTGAAGAACGGCAACTTATACTAGGGGTAACAACTTCTATTGTGACGCCTGTCGCTTTTCGGTGGCGGATCTGGCCTTGACAACAGCGAGAGATTTAAAGATCCAGTGCGTAATCCGCATGTCAATTTCAAGTTGTCAATTTGCGTAAAAAAACTCATTTGATTAGGTGTCACAACCATAGATAAGCAATCTAAGCCCCATCACCATTGAACATGAAGCCTCCTCCGCGTCCCGATTCATCAGTCAACCCTGCACGTACATTTTCTAACTCCTTGCGCATTGACTCGGGGCTAGCATTTTCCAGTACACATTCAAAATCAAGTAGTTTGACCCCTTCCTCTGTAATAAGAAAATTGTATCGATTGACGTCCCCATGTAACAAACCGAGCCGGTGAAGGTTACGTACCGCCGCTTCGCAGCTGCTCAGATCGCTGAATGAAGCAGGACGTCCTTCCAGCTTCTCCAGGATAAAACCTATAATGCGTCCATTCTCGTGCACATGACCAAGGAAGCGCGGGCCGAGTTCAGAACCTTCAAGCAGCTGATATGCTCTCGTTTCCTGTTCCATCCGAGGCAGTTCCCACTCGAAACGGGCTATTTTGACGATTATCGTGGGTTGTAAATCGCGGTGGGTTGTAACACATGAATGCGACACGGCTTCGAAAACCATTGCCGTGAGCTGTTTGGTCTTTTCTAGACTCAGGCAATCGATGGAGAGACGATGCCATTGATTGTTGATGCCAGCCATTCTTCGGTCAGAGAGAGTATACTCCAAGTCTTTACTGATCCTATTTCGTGAAATATGGGCTGTAGTCCATTTCTCACTGTAGGGAAGAGGAGGTAGGGATTCAATCGGTAATGAAAGCGTGTCTCTGTCAAAAGTCCCAGGGGATATGATCAGATATTTGACTTCGCTTCCAATTCGTATTCGATATTCGCTTTCGTAGGAGTCGTCGTCATCCACCTCCATGGACAAGATGATGGGTTGCAGAGAGCGGTGCTGAATTTGCTCACTAGACATTGTCGTGATTCTAATGGGCGTCGTGACACCGGTTGGTAGCCTGGTAGCAGCAAGCTCACTATTATAGCACCATTCTCCTGCTCCTCTCCGATTGAGCGGGGCATGGGTACCACACCAAAAGACCCCGAAGCGCTAGAGATTCCCGGTAGAATGCTCGTCATTGGCTAAAACCCCATAATTGTTCATGGTGTTAGTGGAATAGGTACCGTGCTTTTCTTGACTACTTGACACTGTACTGAAGAGTGAATGAGGGAGCTGGCTGAAGTGGGCAGCGTCTCACCACTCAAATTCTCGCCTTGGATGTGTGTAGCATTTATGTGACGAGCTGTCCATACGAACGAGGGACGAGTGGTTTGGGTGAAGATGCGCTGTCAAGGCATCCTGTACCTGAAACTGCTTGCCAAATTTAGGACTTTAATTCAGCCAATGAAGTCTACGCTTCTCTTTCGAATATGCGGGTAAAAAAAGGGACACCAGGAGTCTACCTGCAGCGTAGCAGAGCGCCTTCTGAACTTGTATGTTATCTGCTGGAGCTAAATCCAGCGTCCCTTGTTTGACCTCTGAAATACTGCTTCCAGGCGCGCGCCTACTCGAAACACGTTGATACGCTACATTGTGGGTTTTTGGTGTATTTGACGTGGCGGAGCGGGACTCTACGGCGGTAAATAATGGGCAATGGTCAATTAGCACCTATTTTTCTCTCCATCTTGTCAATATCTCTGCCGTGTACTAGTAGAATTACGTGACCCAAAAATCTCAAAACCTATAGGCGCAGCTTTCAGCAAAGGCTGCAGCATCTGGTCAAGCCAGAAGCACAAGTTACATACATGGATCAGAACGGGCAGGATGTGGCTGAGTAAGCCATGACTCAAGAAGCAGTTACTTTGTACGTCGGAGGATCAAGTAACGTTCTCTCAAGTATTCTGTCGGGCAATTTGATACACATGGCTCGTTGTCGTCATTCTCTTGAACTGAAATAGCCCCCTCGTCGAGCACCTTCTGGCAGATCACTTGGTAGATGAGCACCCTCGCCGCTTGACCTCCATAAACCTTGAGCCTGTTCACACCATCGAAAGTGCGCTAAAAATCCATCTCGTGAATAGACTTTATTTCGTGCCTCAAACGCCCATTCCTCGCCTCTAGTACCAATGATATCCTTCTCGATAGCAAGTTGACAACCGGCACAGGACATTCCGTGTTCGATTTTGCCAGTTCCTCTGTCGTAGCATGGGAGGGCAACGGCGCCCATGAAGTTGAGTTTGTTGCTTCGTGATGAGCTCATTGGCTGGCCTAGCGCCAGGGCATTCTTTTTAACAATCGAAATAGCCTGGTGAACACAAATGACCGCAATGCGGGACTTTTGCGAGAGTTCGTCCATCGAATATATGCCTGGTAGGGTCTTGAATGACCTTAACTGGCCTATTTCCATCTTCGTGAGATGAAATTGTTTCCGGGTAACGGCAAGAGTTTGCAACCGGAGTTCAGGTGCAACCCGAAGACATTGGAAACAGCAGCGCTTCCAGGTCAAGAGGGATATACAACCAGCGAATTCGCCACACAATTCACAGGCCTCGGTGCACAAAATATTGTAGAAGTTGGCTAGGGAGACACTGTTGGCAAGTCGTGTTCGCAACAGGGCGCAGAAGAGGTTGAGTCCATGCGACACCACCATCTGATACTGGTGCAAAGAATCTATCCACTCCCTCGATCGAAGACTCGTCTGCCGCAGCTTGAATAGGGATTGCATATCCAGACGGACTAGCACATCGTACCAGAGCTCTAAGGGCAGCCTGTTGAGAGACCCGAGCCCTCTGTCTGCTGTCGTTCGGAATGGAGTTGCTATTGACGAACGAATATCTGTGTGCTCACGAGCCGAGAACCAGATCAATGCAAGGCTGTAGTCTTTACGATGGTAGGCGGCAGTCCGGCAAATGGCATCGGCCTGTTCGTCGCAGAAATGGTACTCGGCGGTAGAGTGGTATCCGGGAATCATACCAGCGGCCATTGTCTTAGTATTTGGTGCGCACACAGTTTGGTGGACCTTCAATGGTAGCCAATTTTTGTAATGGCACCTAGTCACATGTCTGTATTGCCACATCAGCTGGAACCCGATTCTCTCGTCAAAGTCGACTCCGGCGACGCAGCCGTGGCTTAGAAGCTGCACAGCCATTCGGCATTCGGTTCCGACTCGCAGCTCTCGAAAAGGGGAGAGGGGCAATGGAAGGGAAGCTCAGTTTGTACACACTCACCAAGACAGGCGTTTTCGATGGGAGCGCGTTCGGTGCTGTGTTGGGCTGCAAACAATTCGTACTGTTGACGGTTAAAACTGGGGATGGCGGCAACTGCATCCGCAACGGTCTAGGAGGAGTGACGGATTTCGGCGCGTACTTGATGCTTCGTTTCAACACATGAAGCGGGCATGCTGGCGTGCTACATATTAGATTTGGTGGGCCCCGGCGCGAGAGTCTGTGTGGCTAATCTGCCGAACGTAAGGTCTAATTCACCTACCCAGCTTTGCGCCACACTGTACTATTCCACCGCCCAGTGACCACGTGCTGCGGCCATAAGGCTGCCGTGAACTCAGGTACGCATGGTGGGGATCTTCGGATCTGGCCGTCAGGCGATGCGTTTTGCAGTGAGCCTTTTTGACCATCATCAGCTACGGGGACATTAAATAACACGGCGATCAATAAAGTCGAGGACACGGGCACAACAACTGCTTGCGAGCTTGGTTTGGCAAAATACTCAATTCCTCAAGCTGCGATTTTTCCACCACCCGTTCAATACCGACAGTAAAGTGGAATGCTCATACTGCATCTTGCCGGCGGCAAAGGGCAACGCTGGCTCAGCTGCGACATCCGGCAGGCAATTGACGTTCACCGACTACGTTCCCCGCACGTCGACTCAGGCACTATCGATCTTCAAGTTGCATTTCGGACTGCGCTAACTACCAACCCTCCTTTTCTCTCGATGTATTGATACGCGAGGATTTCATTTATTCATGGAAACTCGCAGCTTTACGGTGCCAAAACACTGCATTGATGCCGGACGTCGGCGATGCCACCCTGACGTGAGAGCGATGTTCCGAGGTGGCGATCCAAGCTTGGCTCATGGGCTGCCCCTTCCACTCTGGTGGTGTGGCGCAGAGTTGCCGCATGGCAGAGGGTGATTTGAACTGCGACCAGGTGACAGCGTACCGAGTTGCGTCGGGTCGGACGTCGTATCAGCTTGCAATAATCACTTCGGGCCGGAACGTCGCATCGGGCATTTAAAAAAAAAATTGTTTCACATTCATCACGTCAAGAATGCACAGTCAATTTTGTCTCTCGGCCGGGACGGAACCCGGTCCAAAATGACTTTCTGCGTGCACAGACAGGGATGTTAGAGACGACGGGCGCGGAGAAGATCCGAGCCTTAATTCGACGACCACAAACTTCTTTTCCGGACATAGTCCATGTCCACTTGGGATGATACCCGAAACGGTCTGAGACAAGGCTTGCCAGGCCAACGCGTCGAATCGCTTGAAGATGTTCGCCGACGGCAGGTGTCACCGGGCGCCAGACTCAATGTTAGTTGCTGGGCTCTATTGCTTCGGCCATTGCAACACTCGTGTCATATTTCGGATGTCGCTGAGCAGTTTTGGGAGGGCTTCAAGAGATCATGCTGTCAGCTGACGGGAACGATCGCCTCCAGCGGGCCAAGTCGGTCACATGGACTGTATGATGAAGGGGTAATGAGGCAACGGGTATGGGGCCCCGTGTTTTCGAAGAGACTCATCTCCCGAGCTTGGACTTTGCTGACATTAATGACTGCCATCACACGCCGGTGGATGACACGTTCAAATTTGTCAGTTACGATGCCAGCATCTGCTATGCTTGTACGTCGGTGGCCTTTTTTTTCAAGTTACTCATCGTTTGGTCTTCAGATGTGTGGTCTGACGATGGGTATTCTTCCGGGTCGCCTCGCTGCACTATGTATCAAGCGAAGTCATCGAGATGAGAAGACGGGACAAGGCTCTTCTTCACGCTTGATATTACATGTGATCGAAAGGGACGAGAACCGTCTTGAACTTTGTGACAATGACCTCTAATTGGCCTTGAAGGTTGCAATGAGCGCCTTGTTTGATAGCCACGAGCTGACCTCAATCACATACCCCAGGCCAAGATTTTACCACAGGTCAGTGGGGCGTCCTCGTTCGGTGCCTCGCGTCGAACATGATATCTGACGACTTTGCTCTAGCGCCACAGGCTTTGGATGTATCGGCGAAAGTCAAAGTGCTACAGTGACAAAAACCTCCGACATGACTCAGGCTCGCATTAAACCACCTTGGATGGAAGACGAAAGAGGATCTCAGGGCACATCGTTTCCTGCGTGTCTCACAACTAGTCATCGAACGGCTCAAGGGAACACCGAAATGCTCTATCATAGGCTGCCTTGTTGTTCCGGATCGACCTAGTACGCCGGTCACATCACCTGAACCTTTTTCAAGTAGTCCAAGGCGATCGGGAAGTCTAGCGGAGATCTGGTCCGGAAGGCAAAACGAGTCGCAACGATGTGTCTTCTCCCATGCGATTCAGTATAAATATCGTCGAGCTTCCAGTCGTTTTCGAAGCTTGTTTTGTTCCTCATCGGCTACCACATTTACTGAATCTTCTCACCAAACTCAAGAAACTTATACCACAATTCTATTCTCGTCCAAGATGAAGGTGCTTGGCCTTGCTGCCCTTGTGGCCGTCGTGATCGCCGCTCCGACTGAACCGGACCTTTTCAGACGTGATCCCGTGTGCGGCGATAACCGTCTTGGCCTTTGCTGCGGCACCGATCTAGTGAGGGCCTTGTGCATTGATATATTGACGCCACGTACATGAGTGATCCCCCTTATTTGCTGTTTAATAGAGACTAAAGTCGAGACTAACTTCTGAGAACGCGAAACAGCCACAGACTATAATAATGTTGATAGGTTCAAGAATACCTGTAACACCGTGAGTAGGTTCCCGGTGTGTTGCAGGTCGGCTCCGGTAAGCAACTCCTGTTCAGAACTTCGGACGAACAATCCTGACGTGCCAATTTCTCCAGCTTGGTCTCATTGGACTCGGTTGCGAAAGGCCTGCCGGTGCCCCATAGTCGAGGACCTCAGATATCGTGCAGGGTTGGTGCAGCAAAGCGCAGCGCTTGTTTGGTGGGACGCTAAAGAGGCTGGTTGTGTCGGTCAGGTCCGCTATAGATGACAGTAACAAGGCAGATAGAGTACACGAGGTTGCCATATTTCAGTTGATAATCATTTGCCTCGATGTCGCTCGTCGTATTCCCATGATGTTAGCCATCTGGTCCTTATCAACTAAGTATCCATGTGCATACGGAGATTTCTTTGCCGTCCAAGTGCCATTCTTTTTGAAATTTTGATAGCACATAAGCGGCACCATGGCGTGGCTGCAATCACCTATGGCGACATCTCCTCATCACCTTGTTACGACTAAAACTCAAGAACGCCTTCAAACGCTTTTATGATCGTCGATAGGCAAGGCCCCCACCAGCTCACAGTTTTTTTTTTATTCTGGCACAATGTAACATCTTTCGTCCACTACTAGGGTGTGGCAGGCATGCTTATGATGAAAGACGCAGCTGAAATTCTGCTCTCAGCTCTTCCTAGTGGGTGAGCGACGCAAGGCCGGACTTTCCAGGAGGTGGGTTGCAGGCATGATGCTAGAGTCCCTCGTGCTTGCATGCACGAATATTTTGCTCACGAGATAGCCTTGTCATGCAATCGTTACTACAATCTATAAGTCATCATATCCATAGTGAAGCACCGAATTCTAGCTTTAGAAACGTGACTGCTTCGATTAGGTTTGAGTGGCTGACGAACTATAAGCTATATGTCAATAGTCGCGGAGATATACTTTCGCTACCCCTTTCTTAGAAAAGCCACGGATGCTACTCACACGGGTCCCCCACATGTTACGGGGGTTGATCTGATTGGTCGCTGACTCTCACGATCATCCTCTCGGCCTTGTTCCTTTAATCGCCGACCTCGGGTTTCAATTCAGTCGCATCGCACTTCGATTTTTCTTCTCTTCTTCGTTTTTGTCTGGATAAGCCAGAGGCCAGATTGATCCTTCGAGCTGTGCGTACTGACTCAAAGGAATGATGAAGGAGAGAATGGAATGCACGCCACGAAAAAATCGAGGCATCACTGCAAGCCGACAATCAGTCATGAGGTTCCTTTTCCTTCAAAAGCTCAAATATCTGCGTTTTTCTTATTCCTTTTCTTCCAATTTTCTGGATTTTTCAAAAACAACGAGGCAACACATCAGATTTCATCAGATTTTTCAGACATTGACCAAGCGTTTAGTCACAAAAAATGAGTTTCTTCTCCATCCGGACAACCATACTCTTTTTATGCATTAGCATAGCCAGCTCAATGCTATGGGAACGATTGGTCGAGGTAAGCAACACTTTGAGCGGCTACGCTATGAGCCAAGCAGTTTGGTCGTGGTTGAACTAGTACGCTAAGAAAAAAAACGTGCTCAGACTTATATCTCGACGTTGACTGTCACTGTGGCAAGTGACTGTGGCTCCATCGCGACGACGAGCGGCAGCCTCGGTGCGACAAGCACCTCTGCTGCTCTCCCTACTTTTGTGACCAGCCTAGTGACAACGAACCTAGGCGTCTTACCTACCAGCGCAAGTTCTGTCACGCCATCATCAGGTAAAACACCAGACAAGACCTCTGGTCCTAGTCCACCGCCGTTCTGCACGAGTGGTGTGCAATTTCAGTTCTTCAAACTCGCCAAAGGAGATGCATGGGGACCCGGTCGCATCCCTCTCAACGGAGATTATCTGAAGCCTCCATTCCACAAAGGTGACGTGCTCAGCGCCCTGTTTGGCGAACTGCCGTTCTTGACGGGAACGACAAAATTCATCGGCTTTGCGAACGGTCCACCAGACATTCGCACCATTCACGGGAAAAGCACACAGAACACGACGGACTATTTTATAATTAAATACACGGGATATTTTTACTCACCCCAAGGCGGGACGTATCAAATGCAAGTTCCCAGAGACGTCGATGAGGCTGCCTGGATGTGGTGGGACGAAAAGGCACGATTCGGCTACACATCCCAGAACGCCGACTTTCGAGCAGGGTTTCAAAAAGATGATGGAACTTTCACATTCTCTGTCGGTCCAAAAACTTATACCCCTTATCGGATTATTTGGGCCAATGCACAGGAGTACGGTGGTTTCCCTTTTGTCTGGACGGGCCCGGGTGGCGAGACGATTGTCTCAGCCACGCAACCCGCTAATGGCCAGCTCTTCGTAAGCTGCAATATTCTAGAAGCACCTTATTTCGATTAGTAAATCGAGTAGTTGGTAAAGCAAAAGACAAAGCCTTGAAAATCGAAGAAATTTGGCGAGAATTGAGGCATGAATACCTCAATGTATTCTCGGTTTTTTTTCTTCTAGCAAGTCTTTCATCTGAATGTCGCTCTTCAACTGATGGTAGTGATTTTGTCGCACAATTGAGAAGATGAATTCACGCCCAGTGAGGGTTTCTATCCTTATCGACGCACTTTGCACCGTACATACGCTTTGGTGGATGCGTGCTGGACTGCAATGGGTTCCGCGAAGGTGAAGGAGGGAGCAGGCATTGACTACTCGAAAGAAGACTAGTAATCTTGCATTGCTCAGATCGTCGCGCGCGAGTGGCGCGTTGATCATGGTTGGCTATGTGCTGCATCAAGCGGGGTCCCATCCCTAACCTGTGGCTATGGGGTGCTCGATATTGGATGGATTTCCAACTCTGCATATGGAGGACGAGCTCCCCAGGGTCCCTATCGAAACCAATCCGATCAAGCCTTTCGACCAGCATCTAAACTGACTAATCTTTACATAAATAGGTCTACACCTCTGCCCTAAGGAGCAATATGTTTTAGGTATAGTAAACCGGGTCACTATTCTCCTGGATATACCACCCCATCTGATAAGCATCTGGCATATTGGGAGACTGCACTGCTGAAGTCCATGGTCTTGCCACCATCTTCAAACCGAAGCAGCCAATGCAGAAGATTAGGATAAGGGAGTTGGTGTTGCTAGCAGGTATGTTTCTGTGGAATCTGTTTCTGATGAAGAAGATGTCAGCTCCAATCCAAAAGGACAGAATGGACTGGTCGAAAAATCATCAACAGGGGTTTATGACAGGCGCGAATAGATTAGGCGAAGGGGCACGCAAGGCACCGGCCTGTGCACATCTAACCAATCGGTTCCTCCAGACTTGCTCCTGCTAACGTACCGGAAACATAAGGCGCACTGAATTCTCGCTGGCTGCTACATGTATTTCGTATGTTTTCATACAATAGTTTCTAATATTTGTGCTTCGAGCCAACAGCTTGGACTCTAGCAGGTAATATCATCTTCAAATTGTGGGCCCCGCTGTGTTGGAGTGGAGGAGTGTTGGCACGCATTCCTATGTTTGTACCGCTCCTTAAATGTTTCGATGGCATTCTATTAGGATAGTAAGAATTTGACACAACAAGAACAAAGTTTTTTCCCTTTTTGTGCCCAGTAAATTTGCATCAATCTTCCCTAGGGCAGCGACCCCGCCCATCGTGGAAGCGCGTGGGGGCGGAGCTTCTGATCTGTAGCATACAGCGGTAATACCAAATGCGCAAACAAACATCCAATGGGTGTCTTTGGCTCAAGAAAAACGTCCTAGCTCCGGACCTTCCAGGTCTACGCAGAAGCGAGCGTATCAATGCTCTATCCCACGCCCGTAGCTCTCCGGAGAGAACTTCCCCTAGCTCAGAATCGCAATCTTCCGCCTCCTTAGCCCAAGCCTCGTATAATTCATATATTAATCCAAATACACTAAAGCGTATCGTGGAATTTTTGAGATTATATTAATTAACCTTATAGTAGGCTTTATGCGATATGTATTATAGCTCTGCCTTATTTAGGAGGATAATAAGGAAGAAATTCGTGCGCGTCCCTATCTAAGGCGAGGAGAAGCAATAATTAGGTGCATCAACGCACGCACAATACGACCTTTCAAACACCCAAGGCAACCCGACCAAAAGTGTAATAAGTACTCTACTGCTTGAGATAAGGGAAGAAGAACTTCTACATTGTTCACTTGAGCCCAGGCCTGAGTCCCAAAGGTAGCTATAATACAAGACTTTTTAACTCTTCCCGTTTCGACACATAACACCCGCAACAAGCATTGCAACAGGCCTGGCAATAGGCCCCGCAGAAAGCATCGTAATAGGCCTCATAGCAAGCCTCTTAGTGATTTTAACATAGCCAAAAAGGTGAAAAGTATTTTTCCCCTTAATTTAAGTAGTGAGTTACCTATGACGTTTTGTCTTAGATTATGTTAGATGTTTAAAAGGTCGTAGTGGATGTTTGGTTACCCTATCAGATGCAACTCGGCCGAGCAGGCCTCCCCACCCGCGGGACAGGGACAAGACTCAGCACAGCCTATCACAACCAAGTAAGTCACTGGAACAGGAGCATTTGCCCGCCGCGAATGTAGTTACGTGCGTCGAAGCGCTTCTCGCGCTCGCGTAATAGGCTCCACGCCCGCTAACTGAGAAATTCCGACTTTGTCTCTTACCCTGCTACTGCAGATCCAAGGAAGAGTCAACATGCTGCAAGTCAAGAGACTCACTTGAACATTCCAACTCCTATTCAGGTCATATTTTTTGAGAAGATTTGCGGATAAATAGCGACACGTTTTCTATAGCATAGCGTTCCTGCACGTTCTGTTTCCCGTAGCGACGTTATTTTCACAGCAACCGCGCCAGAAGCCTGATGCATTGAAAGTCGGCGTGATCATAGGTCCTTTAGGAGAGCATGAGCATCTACCTATGCCTCTTGCACCTCTCTGTCCGCGAGACCGTGGGCATCATGACTTCGTGTTCGCCTCCAGAATCTGCTCGGCTCTCAGATGTCTTCTCCTTCCCTGCCCCTCGTAGCCAGCTCCTGGAACTATTGAAAAGGTAACCACCGAATTTACTCACTCATCCCTTTTCCCAATTCGTGCCACTATTTGTGCAGACACGGAAGGGCCGATTAGCTCTATTGGATTGTATGGGCTCTCTGTAGGGCCAATGCAAGTTGCGGCCCGTAGCGGGTGCGCTTCGAAAGCCCCGAAGTTACTGCTATTTGCCTCATGGTATAACACCGAGGGCAGAAATATTGACAAACTCCATCGAGGGCATTCCCGGTCTCGCCAAAGCTGCAACCTGCGGGAGCCTCGCCAACCCCTCCGATGTGTCTCCTTTGGATGTCGACCAGGTTTTGGATCCTTGTTCATCCAGTAGAGAAATCTTAACCTCTTTCAGTCTTAGTATTGTATCTTTCAACAATGGCACCAACTTCTCTAGCACCACAACCTCTTCAAATCCAAGTGCCCTTCTGAAAACAGTTTCTTGAGACTCGCCCGCATCTAGCCTTCGCTTAAGGTCCTGCATGAATGGCATGGCCTGTTTCATGTCCTTTGGAGTAATCCTCGTGGCAACAGTCTTCATATCCAGCGTGTTACCATCATACAGCTCCTGAGCTATGTCAATGCACCTAATTTGCCAGGCGGGCCAGGTATTTGCGACAAAAATATTGAGGCACTTGTCTTTGCTCGGATCAAAGAGAAGGCCTTTACCTTTTGCTAAGCGTCTTTGCTGACCCGCATCTACATTTCGGACGCGAGATAACACAGTCCTTACGTAATCCGAAATGGCATTGAGCGTTGGATCTGGTTCTGGCGCTGTAGGAAATGTGGCGATCTGAATTGTAGACGGCTGTGGGAACATTAAAGTTAGCTGCTGGTAAGTTCATGTCTGATGAGTGCTCTGCGCTGCACCGGTACTGGGGAAAGGCAACATTAATTGATGCCGTTGTACCTTTTTCAAGATCTCCCTCCATATATAGTCTGCCCAGTGTGGCACTATGATACATAACATAAGGGCCTGAGACTCGACATAACGGTTGACGCAGTCGCGATGCATGCCAATGGATTCTGAGATGGTAGCTGCCCGATAGCTATCGCGGGCGGACGTGAAATCATAGAATCCAAATTTCAGAGCCAACTTATAATTAGTCCTAGATGAGAGTTAGTACAAACGATCAAAGGATAGAGCAAAGGAGCTTTCACGAACGCATCATATGCCTGCAGTGTATACTGTATAAGCGTATTCAGTTCATTGGTGAATAATTCATCCCAGAAGGCCATCGGGCCTGTTCTCTGAATGCAATCCGCAGTCTCAATGTTTTCTGTCTGGTTAACATGACGGAATTCCTCGCCTGGTTCTAGTAGACGGACATCAGTCATAACCTTTTCGATCCATTTCCTAAGCTCAAATAACTTTAGGATGGCTGCATTAGCAGTGGACTCCTGGAAATTGGCATCATCAGCACTATCCCCACCGTCTGCGAGGGCTACGCGAATGGCGTCTGCTCCAAACTTTTCGATCGCATCGGCCAAGGTGAGGAAATTTCCAGTGCTTTTGCTCATTTTCTCGCCATTTAACATTAGATGGCCGTTGAGTCGAATGCCCTTTGGTAGATAGCGCGGTGTCTTCTCCCAAATCGCCTGGTGGGTATATAGAAAGAATACCAGGTGATTGTTGATTAGATCTTTACCGCTGATGCGCACGTCCAGCGGATACCAGTAGGTAAATTCTCTTCGCATCGCGTCTAGAATGGGTTTGCCAATGTCGCTATTCGTCTCGTCGTTCAGAGCAAACACATAGTCCCACACATCGTCAGTCATTTGGGCCACGCTGATGTCTGCGAGGCCCGGTTCTTTGCCGTATATATCGGAATGAAGAAAGTGCGAGACGGTATAATATGCCATGTAAATGGTTGAATCGGACAGGCCCTCAACCATTTGGGACGAGTCCCATGGCAATTCCGTACCAAGACCATACTGTCGCGTAACAGACCATTCAACCAGCCAGTGAAATGTCTGCTCGAGGGAATGCTTCGTAGCTGCACTGAAACAATTAAAGCCTAGCCCATCATCTCCGCGGAGATGTTCCAGGGTTGCGTCTCTCCACGTCTCGTCTATACCGTATGTCAAAAACCACTGATCCAAGAAAGCAGCGACACACTGATCACCAGAGCGGGATACGACGACACCATCCGGTTCGCAGTACGAAAATGCGTCACCAGAGTCCAAGATCAGTTGCCTAACACGGAGCTTCGCTTCCTGCACCTGCATGCCTGCAAACTCGCCAATGACCATCTTTCCTTGATAAAACCCTATTTTGTAGGCCAACTCCTTTGCTTCAAGCAGCTGCCGCTCGTCCTTCGAGGAATTGATCTTCGATTTCTTGACCAACGCTGGTGCTATTGTGGAGCCGTATTCAGGTGTGTCTATGACAGATACAACATTGGGACACACCCATTCCTGTTTGATGTTATGGAAATTCGCTTTCCTAGATAACTCCTGTGTCGTGATATAATCATCTGGGCTATCAGATGGCACCGACATAACAATCCCCGTTCCCTTGGTTTCTTTGATTGTCACCATGGGAATGACGTAGACCTCTCCTTTTGCACCGAGCGGTGCATAGACGACAGAACCAAGGACATCCGATCCCCTCATTTCCATTACTTTTGGGGCAGTTCCCCATCCGGGGAAAATCCCCTGAAACGCCATATTTCGGGCTGCTCTGTCGGTAACGAAGAAGAAGTCGCTTTCGGAAACTTTGAAGATGCCATAGGAGATACTAGGGCAGACGAACAAATTTGTTTGCCCATATATTGTCTCTGGACGCAGGGTTGCTGCAACCATGAATATTTTTGCGTTGGCATGTATCTCGTTATTTGATGAAAGCGCCTGTTGGGCCTTTTCTGACCAGTGTAGGACTCTACACTTCACCGCGGTGTACTCCTGTGCGATGACGCCTTCACCAGATGATCTGTCGTGGTCGAGACAGGGTTGGCCGTCCTTAGGAGAGTATATTGTATATCGTTTTCCAAATCGAATCTTCTTCAACTCCCTCAGTCGTCTCATCTGCCATCGCACAAACGAGTCATAGTAACCATTGGCATCAGTGGTGATGAAGCTGCGACGCCAATCAATCGCACATCCCAAATTTGTCAAGTCTTTTTGCCACATTTGGGGGAAATAATGCAGCCAGTGTTTGGCGTCGGCGAATTTGTGTATCTCATGTCGTGGGATGCCTAGTGCTAGCATGACCTGGAATTGGTACTTTGCCTTGACTGTCTTGAGAGCTGCCTTGCCTAGAAGAGTTGTTAGCCATGTACTGCCAAATCCAGCATTTAGCAGCCGCTTTACCTTTTTTCTCATTCGTGAACTTAGTAACATCCTCTCTTGAATGCAAATCCGGTTTATCATTAGACGCAACGTCTGCGTTGCCCTCAGAACAGCCTTCGAAGGTTTGGCCAAACAGAGCGATCTCGTTCACCAGCTTATCAGCACACGCCTTGATTGGCATTCCAGTTGCGTGAAAGCCTTGAGGGTAGAGTGTGTTTTTGCCTCGTGCCCTAGCAACGCGACTTGCAAACTCGACTTTCGAGACGGTAAAGGCATGCCCAAGGTGTGGCGCACCATTTACATATCTACATCTTGGTCAGCGGTTAATTGCGGGAACTTGGAAATTTCCAGCCTACGGATACGCCATCGTTGCTATTGGAAGTTAGCTAAATTTAGGGCGCACGCAAAAGAGAGTACGAGAAGGACACACCAAAGTATTTGGGAAACTTTTGCACTAAATCTTCGGGGTTTATAGACGCGCAAGGGTAGTCCAAGTTAGACGGTGCATCAGACTCAAACACCTTTTCGTCTTGCCACAACTTCTGATACTTCTGCTCAGTGCTGCGGAGGGCGTCCCTCTTTTCAGTCTATCGAGATGGAATTAGCGGCTGAGTGGCTGCCTAGATGTATGGAGATCGTACCTTTTGGACCTTCAACGTGCCTGAGTTAGAGTCTTTATTCATGGCGAGAGTTTTGAGCGACGAATGGCCGCCAAACATTTGGACCCAAATGATTATGCTCCTTGTCGAAACGGCGGGCGAAACCAGTGCAGGATTGAGTCATTGGTGCGGACTTGTTTGACTCAGTCCGGTTTGCGGGCCGCTTCTGTAATGTGTGGCTCACTGTCCAACGAAAGCCGACACGTGACATGATGTCGCATGGCAACAAAAGACTCTTGCTTCTTCTTTCTAGCGACCGAATTGAGGTTGGTAATTTATACCGATTCATTTGACAGAATCCAGGTTGGTTCAGTTATCGCTGCCGTTGTTGAGCAGCAGCGCTATTAACGGTTTACGTGAATGGGCGGCTTGTTATTGACAACGAATCACAGGGAGCATATGGACGACGCGCTGATCCGACCCGCTCGGGCGGATTTGAAGGTTGAACTTCCGAACGTAGACAGACACATTGCAGCTCGGACTTCTTGCAAAATCTTCAAGCGCTAGAACATGCTATCCCAAATCCGAATAGTCCTGGTGAGGATGATGACACTGTCGAGCTACTTGTGGCAAAATTTGCCAAGAAAGTACCAGAAGGGGAGTTTTCTCCTCCCTAAGTGCAGTATTAGTTTAGTACAAAACAGGGAGTCTTCCTATCTTCACACAAAAACCGTGGATGATTCGATATACCGGACCAAAATGTCGAAATTGCAGCGTCAGAAGTGCGCGCAAGCTCTGACATTATTCCCCTCGCACAAGACATCTGGATCTAGCGCCCCATCTCTCTTCGCCCACTCCTTGCACCATGACCACATCCAGATCGTCCGCTGCATGAAAATTTAGCCAGGCGGAACAGAGTCACTCTCGACCCATTTTCGAATGTATCCGAGCGCGATGTGCAGCGCTTGACGAGGGACTGTAGATGAGCGCAAGGCAGATGAACGGCAATCGCTTCCTCAAAAGGCACAAAGATATCTGCCAACTGCATTTGGATGGAGAATAAGTGTTGTGTTTTGCGAGGACTGACATAGGCGGTTTTGCCACCTTCATACTTGGCCTTGGCCTGTTTACGCCGCAGAACGAGGAAAAAGGTAGCTCAAGGGACGAGCTACCAATGCGTGGCGGCCTTGGGGGCAGGAGTTCTCTTGAACTCACAGTTACTGGCCTTTCAAAACGATGTTCTTGAGCAGGACCAAGCCACTGCATCAGCGACCTGGGGCTTCATCCGTAGTATGAGTTGGGTTTGGGGTGTTGCAATCCCGGCGGCAACATTCAACAATCGTGTATACGAGCTGATTCACGAAATCTCGGATTCTACACCGGCCAAGCTGATTGCTGTGGAGGAGCGTTTGGCGCCGCGTCGGCGGCGCAGATTCAACATATCCCATCCCGCATCCAGGAGGAAATGCGTTCCGTCTACGCAAGAGCCCTGTAGAGGGTCTTCTAGAGCGCGAGGAGGAATAGAAAACAAAACCCTCAATCTGCTCACAACGAGCTCGACAACGACTTACAACGTCCACGTGCCGAAATGTCAACGAGTGCAGGATTGAGTGGACGGGCGACAACCGGGTATCCATGTGGAAATGAGCATAAGCATGTCACTGGGCAGAGTGCCAATTTTCGTGGTGCTTGGAAATACGGCGCGAGCCCTGAAGTCGCGAGTCATACACGCATCAAACCCTTCACAGTTTGTTAAATCTAAATGATAGTAAGAACGGATTATACTCTGGACTTGAAAATGATAACATAGGTGCAGCGTTTGAACATATGTCGGTCCAGAAAAGTCGATAATAGAGAGCTGAGAGACTGGCGCGGGCAAACAGCTGGTTGATGTGGAAAAAAAGGTTAAGATGTACGCCATCTGTTGTCTGGGACAAAAAGGCTCGGTCAATTGGACGATAAATGTTTAATGTGGGTGTGAGAATTTACTTTCGCGAAATGGGATGTATAGCCTTTGTCTTTAGGGTCGAGCACGACGACCCCTAGCCGCACGCGACCCGACGTTACTCGCCGGCTAAATAACAGAAAATATGACAAAAAAGCACTGACAAAAAAGCACTGACTCATCTACAAGAGGAGCGGCCGCGAGCCAAGGAAGCCCAACAAGGCGTACACAGCAAGTAGATCATCCCAGCCTGGGTTTCGGCCTGACCGTTTGGTGGCAACCATGCGCAGAATAGTGGCCAATGCACACAAAGGGATGGTGAATATGGGAAGAACAATAAAGGGACGCATAGGACCATGGACAATATTCTAAGCGAGACCGCCATTGTGGCGAAGCAATTTCAGTTGGACGCTCGTGCCAACGCCTCTGCATGTTGGCTTTCGCTCCTCATTCGAGGATTGAATCGACAACCAGAGGCCGGCGTACGGCCCACATGCTCGTCAGTAACTGGCCCTCGAGAAGTCTGACGCTCATTTCTCTTCTAAAGTAAACAAGCTGCGCCCCGCGCGGTAGCATCCTTTCAGAGAAAAGAAACGGCGACCAAGGCATCTTCAATGTTTTACTATATCTCTCGTGACGAAATGCCCCACGCAGGCCATGTGTGGCAATGGCTGGACGCAAATTTGTGTGTATCTGGAGTTTTCACTGCTGTGGGCGCAGCGGTCGTAGTGTATCTTGTCGGCCAAGTCTTATACAGACTCTACTTGCATCCACTATCTGCATATCCGCACCCACGTTTGCTGCTGCCACCGACCTGTGGTGAGCGTATGCCAGGTAGCTCATTCCCTAGCTCTGTCTCATCGCTGTTGACTTACACGTTGCGGCAACCAGTGTGACGGGCCGGTGTCCGTGGGTCGTTGAAAGAGCCCTAGAGCAATACGGTTGACATACCATATCCCGATCCCGCCTGCGACCGAGGAAGAGAAATCACTAGTTTCGCTGTCCACCCACAGGCGAAAAGGCGTTTCGGAGAAGCGTGATTGACCATGTTGCGGGCGATGATCGGTGCATCCACGAGTTTATCGACATAACCCGCGATAATTAGGCGTGCATCCCTCACATTGCTAGGAAAGACATACCAGAGTATGACTTAATTAGTTAGTTTATATTCACTAAAACCACACTTTGAATATATAAT
>JAPFUF010001365.1:0-14868 GCA_030780645.1 Aschersonia sp. MBC 508 | reverse complement strand
ATATTTAATTAATTGAATAACATAAACAAAGCTTAGTTTTTATACTTAAGTTTATTTTTATATTTAAAAATTTAGGTTTATGTGTTTACTTACTCGGCTTAAGCAGCTCACCATTAGCCTAGCAGTCAACCAACACCTAGGAGTGGCAGATTAGTAGTTGGGTTGGTGACGACCAGCGAACACCGGCTGTTGTATGTTTTTTGCTTTTTGACGACTTTCTAATCGACACTACTCCACGCGATTTTTCTCGTCATCATCTTTTGCTCTCCAATGCTTGCCTTCGGCGCTTGAGCTTTTATTCTGTAGAATTTGTGCCAGACAATAATGATGTAGTTAACGTTATTTCCAAACTCTCGGGCTTGAACATGCCGACTCGACAGCAAACGAATGATTGATAGCAAAGTCGGGGAAAAAAAAAAGGACCAGGGGGAGAAGATAAAGCGGCGAGATAATGGCGACAATCGCCATCCGTGAAAATGGGGGCCAAGGAATCATCAAAAAGCGCCAGCCTCATAATCGGAACGATCAGGCTCGACGGGCCCCCCACCTGCGAGCAAGTGCTAGTACGGTCCGGCAACGGCAAGCCACCGGCTGACAAGACGTGCGCCTGGTTCGCTGGCTTTTGGGCCATTTGCAGCTGCTGACATCACTGACCCTATCGCCGGGCCACTTCTTAGCGCCGGCCTGCCGTGTGCGCCACACAGCACTCCCACCAGGTCAGAACCAGTTCGGACCTTCAGCTCGTGGGCCCAATGTCGTAACAGACTTTCGTCCGGTCGTTTAGAGTTGAGAAAAACAAAAGACAATTTTCCCTCCTCTGAATCGCGTGGGCGTCACAATTTCGCTCGCTGCGTGCATGCACACGCAGTGTTAGGGACTGCAATTGGTGCCCCTGCTGCCCCATATGTCTTTATCCTCGCCTCCATCGCCATGTCCAGCAATCGGTTCGAGTCGCTAAATGCCATCTCGAGTGCCGCCGTTATGGCTTCTCAAGGCCCTACATCCGCCCCGGCTCCAGTTGCAGCTATCGACGATGTCCCGCAAGACGAGGTCGAGACCCCTGCATCCCTTCCGCGAAAGAGAAAAGGCCATCGCGGGGGCAAGAAGAAGAGATCCCGGCGTAAAAGTTTCGCCGCCTTGACTGAAGACAGCCACGATGAGGCACCAGGCTCCTCGGGCCAAGGGATGGTGTATCAGCTTCCGGGCGCCAATCTCAGTGGCACCAGCATCGACAGCGAAGCACTGCTCGACCATCGGTGAGAAATATCAATGCTATCCTGCTCTTGCCCTGCATACTAACCCACGTGGACAGAGAACAGAAACCAATGCGAATCCGGAGACCCTCCACCATTGCAGCAGCAAGTCCTTTCCACACTACGTATCCTGCTACTCCAGGTGGAAGCCGGCTACGGGCAATGCAGACTCCTACCACTGCGGTTGATTATGAGACACGGAATCCTTGGGACGAGACGACTCCCCTCTTATCCGGGTCAGCGAAGAGGGCCTCGCCGACGGGACCGTCCAGCTTTGGAGCTAGTGAACCAAAAACTGGCCGCCCTCGAAGTCGAAGGTCTAGTCGCTCGTCACGAAGGTTAGCAACGTCGCAAGGCGGGCGGGAGGCGTACGATGTAAACAATCCACCGTCCATGCCGGGCTCACCGGCGTTTGGGGCCCTGGATGGACCAGAGATGACATTTGGAGACGTCATGATCAGAGATGATATGTCCTTGCGAAGTGGTAGTCGGCCCCAATCGCAGGGCGCGCAGGCCTTGTCAGAAAGGGACGATTCATCGCATGACCATAGACAGGAACCTGTACGGAGGCCCACGGGCGTAGCGTCGGAGGACGTGTGTTTCCCTGTGTCCGGCATGTCCGAACTCGGCGATGACGACACTCAGATCCAGGACCATCGCTTGCATCGACGGCAGCGTCCGCGTCGCCGCCGCGAGCGATGGCCAGATCTGTCCGTGTTGGAAGAATGGCGACAGTATGAAAAGGAGGATCGGAGCGAGGAGCGTCGCGTCAAGAGAATCACTGAGCCACAATTGATCAATGGCCGGCTGCGTCCCGTGCGAAGGGGCTGGTTTGAGACCGAAGAGGAGGCTCCTTATCGATTCACGTACTTCAACGAGGAGTTCCAGAGTACTATTCACAGCCAGACGATATCAGAATTAGTCCAGCCAGGAAGTGATTTTCGAGAGCTGTTCATCCCTGATCCTCGCATATTGTCCGACGATGAAAGCAGCAGCGGCGCCGACGATGAGGCTTCGCTAGCCACCCAGCACCAGAGGGCCTTCACCGTCATGGACAGCAGCTCCAGGATCTCCACGCGGCAGCCTTCTCTTGCTGACTCGAGGCAAGGGGACATCAATTCACCGCACAAAGATGCCAGTAACGTCTCCCGACGGGTCAGCCCCAGCGGCTTGAAGTCTCCAGAGAGCAGTGCTCGTCCGGTATCGGCGGAGCCTGTAGAAAAGCCCGTCAAGTACGGAGACCGGCCTGTCTGGTGGCTGGATGTGTTGTCGCCGACGGAGGCGGAGATGAGGGTCATTGCCAAAGCGTTTGGTATTCATCCACTCACAGCGGAAGACATTATGCTACAAGAGGCACGCGAGAAGGTCGAGCTCTTTCGACATTATTACTTTGTCAATTATCGCACTTTCGATCAGGACATCAACAGCGAAACCTATCTGGAACCGGTGAACATGTACGTGGTGGTTTTTCGCGAAGGCGTTCTGAGCTTTCATTTCTCGGTGACGCCGCATCCCGCCAACGTGCGTAGACGCATTCGTCAGTTGAAAGACTATCTCATACTATCGTCGGATTGGATATCATATGCTATCATTGACGACATCACCGACGTCTTCCAGCCTTTGATACAAAACATTGAGGACGAAGTCGACGAGATTGACGACAAGATTCTTCGGATGCATACGCCTGAAAAGGACGAGGCGACGGCTCATTTGCGCGACGACAGCTCGTCTTTCTTCGACTCGGGCGACATGCTACGGAGAGTAGGCGATTGCCGAAAGAGGGTCATGAGCCTGTATCGTCTCCTGGGCAACAAGGCAGATGTCATCAAGGGCTTCGCCAAGCGCTGCAACGAAGGTTGGGAGGTCGCACCAAGGTCCGAGATTGGCCTCTATCTTGGTGATATTCAGGACCATATTGTCACCATGACTTCCAATCTGGGCCATTACGAAAAGTACGTAACGAAGAGAAAAACTGTGACATCCCACCGTTTCCCCCCCCTCCCGAATTCTTGCATGACTAATCTCGATGACAGGATCTTGGCCCGCTCTCACGGCAACTACTTGGCTCAGATCAACATTCGCATGAATGAGCGACAGGAGCAAACGGCCGACGTGCTCGGCAAGCTCACGGTTTTGGGCACCATCGTTCTACCCATGAACATCATCACCGGTCTGTGGGGCATGAACGTCTGGGTCCCGGGTCAAGAGTATGAGGGCGACCTGGCCTGGTTTGCGTGGATCACCGCTGGATTGGTATTTTTCGGCACTGCCTGCTACTTGATTGCAAAGAGAGTGTACAAAATCGTTTGAGTATAGCGATGATGAGTGCTTACCGTCGATTCACCCTCTTCCACTCCCCTCCCCCCCTAACCTGAATTTTGTATAAACAGTCATGACACACCAACGGCAGTCACTATCTTAGTAGAGTAGGGAGAGCAATTGCCCCGCTTGGCATCATTACAATTAAAGAGACGGAGTACATCTATTTTGGGACGCACAACTATCCTGACTTTCAGAGCATTCTCGCCGGTGGTGCGGTTGGTTGGTGGGACTGAGCGGTGTCTTTTTCTGAGAGGAGCAAGAGAAGGCATGGAACATTTTCCGCATACGACTCTCTTTCCCTATTTTCTCCTTATTCATATCCAATCTGCGTCCATTTAGTTTTTAGCCGGAATCCATTCCGATTCCTGAATAAAACCCAGCGTCGAACGTGTCTCGAAGATGTTATGTCTCTTGTTGGATGGTACGAGTATCATCTGATTCTGGCACGTGCCAATCTTGAAGCCTGAGGCCGTATTCTGGCCGTTGCTCTCACAGCTACTCCGTGCGTCAAGATGCCGGGATGGCTCCTTGCCGTTGCGCATTATCCCGTGTCGTTTCGTGCGAGAACTCGTCGTGATCAAGTCTTTTTGAACTCCATATAGCCGGACCAGTCTCCCGATGTTCTCCACACGTGCCACGGCTCTTCAGCATGTCTCATAGGTGTTTCCACCTTTTCCCCCTTCAGCTTCACATGTTCCCCCGGAGGAAGTCTCGCATTTTATCGTCGTTGGGCTAGGAACGAAGCTTTGAGTGCCAGGATCTGTTGTCTCTCGGCCTCAGAAAGCATATCGATTTGGGCCTGCGGCAGCTCCATAACCTGTCTCATGAGCGCATCTGCGTCCGGCGCTACGACTGGAGGAGGTGCCGCCGCAGGGGCACCATACGTCTGCTGGGGTGCCGCTGGCGGGGGCGCATACGGCATGCCACCAACAGGAGGGGTGTTGTTTGCGGAAGGGTAGCCCGACACGGCTGGCTGCCCGGGATAGGGCGCCGCCGCAAGCTGCGGTACCGGCAGCGGAGCGTTGGGTTCGACGACAGACTGGATGGCTTCGGGAGATACGAGGCCCATGAGGAGAAGGGCTTGGAACACCGCGTTCGATAGCTGCGGAGCTTGTTGCAAGAGTTCGACGGCCCGTTGCGGCTCACTCAGCGCTAGGCTCTTCATTTGCGTCAGGATGTCGAGCAATTGTGAGGGGGGGAGTGTGTTGAGTGTTCGCGAAATAGCATCTGTGCACGTAAGCCCTGGAGGGATCTCCTTGCCGGAGGGCAAAGGCGGTAATGTGCTCGACTGTGAGCCGAATATGCCATGATTGGTGGCTGCGGGTGCCGCTGCAGCGGCGCCATTCGTGGGATTCGACATGATCTGTCAAACTGGGATTTAGCACTTGGCGACCTCGGGTGCCACGAACACGATGTGGCAGTCTAGATGGCTGATTACCTGAGCGGGATCTTCCTCGCCGCCTTTTTGTTCGTTGGAAAAATCAACGCGGAGCTTCCGACCCATTACTTCATAATCGTTGAGGTTTCGAACTGCGGAGGAGGCGCTATCTGTGGTAGGCATCGCAGCGGTCAGCAGATGCTAATATGGGAGAAATCCATGTATACGTATGGATGGATTGCGACGAACCCGTGTCTGGATAGTCTGCAAAGCCGAAGCCCTTGGGACGGCCAGTCTCGGAATCGTAGACCAGTCTGAATCGCTCGACCTTGCCGGCGCGGGCAAAGATTTCGGTAATTTGCTCCTCCGAAAGACCTGCAGCTTTATTGTTAGTGATCTGAGAAGGTGTCCTCGAGCCTATGCGAGATGGAAGCGCACCATATGGGATGTTGCCCACGAAGACGACGCGGGAGGGCGGCCTCGAAGACATGGCTGGCGGCGGCGGTGGGAAAGAAAAGCTCTGGAAAGCAATCGACAGCTAGAGTCGAACCCCGGCACGCGCTGCGCCTCAGGCGTGGCCAAACGCCACGAGCTCAAGCGCTGTCAGGAGGGAGCTGCTTCGGCGATGGGCGTCTTTTGATTATCGAAAGGGTGAGTGTGCATGCGATAGCCACACAGATGATGTCGTTTTCGGTCGCGCAATCGCAGCCTCACCATGGTGCAGCAAATGATGGATACCGCGGCCAATCCAGCTGTAGGACTAATCAATCGCAACTCGGATCCAGTGATTCGCCGACCCGACGCAAGGCGGGCCAGCTTGGTGGTGCATGGTGCATGGCGCTTCTCCGTACAACGGCAATTCGGCCACACGTGTTCCGAATTCAGGCCGGGTCCCTGCAAAAGTCGGTTTTTTTAGCGCTAGCGTTCCCCGTCAGCCCGGTTCGTGCCTTCCAATAGGCTCGCCCGTCCAACGTTGTTCTGCGGGGATCAGGGGACTCTGCAGCGCCCGTACTTGCGACTGTGGCCTTTTACACCATCGAATATCAAATCGTGCGACATTCAATCGATGCGATCACGTCCCTGTTGCATGTGCATGGCCTGGCATATTTCGGCGTCGTTGTCGTGCACCACAAAGTCTGTTCATTCGCCTGCCGACTCGGCATCGGTCCAGTCAAGTCGTCATCTGCCAGGCACTCGGTTGGTCGAGAGCTCGTGACCACCGGGCGCCTCAAAATTTCTCTGCAGCTCTTTTTCTTTTCCCTTCCAAATCTCGCCCTGCCCCTCGAGGCACAGACGACGTCGCACGATGCCAGCCAAGTCGAGGTTTACGAAGCTGGATGCCTTCACCAAAACGGTCGATGAGGCACGCATTCGCACCACCAGTGGTGGCATAGTGACCATTGTCTCACTGCTCGTCGTCCTGTTTCTATCATGGGGAGAATGGGCCGACTATCGCCGAGTCGTAGTGCATCCAGAGCTCGTGGTTGACAAGAGTAGAGGTATACATAACTCGGTGTTTAGTCGCAGGAACAGAGCTTCACTGACTGAGCCTTCACAGGGGAGCGAATGGAGATACATCTCAACATCACTTTTCCGAAAATGCCGTGCGAATTGCTCACACTGGATGTCATGGACGTGTCCGGAGAGCAGCAACACGGAATTGCACACGGCGTAAACAAAGTTCGGCTGCGGCCCCAATCCCAGGGTGGCGGCGTCATTGACGTCAATTCATTGAACCTTCACGACGATTCCGCCGAGCACCTGGATCCCTCCTACTGCGGTGAATGCTACGGAGCGACGGCTCCATTGTACGCGCGAAAGGCGGGCTGCTGCAATACTTGCGACGAGGTTCGAGAAGCCTATGCAACGCAAGGCTGGGCCTTTGGCCGGGGCGAAAACGTAGAGCAGTGCAAGCGAGAGCACTACGCCGAGCGGCTTGACGAGCAGCGCGAAGAGGGCTGTCGTATTGAGGGAAGCCTGCAGGTCAACAAGGTAGTCGGGAACTTCCATCTTGCTCCCGGTCGCAGCTTCAGCAACGGGAACTTGCATGTGCACGATCTCAAAAACTACTGGGAGACCCCCAATGGGGAACAGCATGACTTCACCCACACAATTCACCAGTTGCGTTTCGGACCCCAGCTACCTGTCTCTCTGTATCGCCACATGGGAAAGAACCTAATGCCTTGGACAAATCATCATCTGAATCCTCTCGATGGTTCAAACCAGGTGACGGAAGATCCCGGCTTCAATTACATGTACTTCGTCAAGATTGTGCCAACATCTTATCTCCGACTCGGCTGGGAGAAGAAGATCAAAAGCGCGGCCGACTTTGCCGATGCGAACGCCGACGGCAGTCTAGAAACACACCAATACTCAGTGACAAGCCACAAGCGAAGTCTTTCGGGAGGAAGTGGTGCGGCAGAAGGCCACGAAGAGCGTCAGCATTCCCAAGGTGGCATTCCTGGCGTCTTTTTTTCATATGTGAGTCTTCAGCCACGCCTGCAGGACAGTTCATAGCTAATGTCACGACAGGACATCTCTCCCATGAAGGTCATCAACCGAGAGGAGCCTGCAAAGACGTTTCTGGGCTTTCTAGCAGGTCTGTGTGCAATTGTCGGTGGTACCTTGACCGTGGCCGCTGCTGTCGACCGGGGCCTGTTCGAGGGGGCCTCCAGGATCAAGAAGATGCGGTCGAAGGATCTGTAAGGCAGGGCAAGGTTATGTGAGCGTGTGAGTGCCCTGGGGGGCCTGGGGGGCGGCTTTTCTGAGCATAGGACATAGCGATCTGATTTTTCTTTTATTTTTGGGTTTCTGCTTCTCTTTTGTATTCTATCTGTTCTCAGGTGGTTGAAAAGCGAGTGATACACAAAAGTCGATGTGGGGTTATCATGAGGACAGTTGACGGCAGGCATGGGCGATGAAGGGGAGGGCGTTGTGAGCAGTCGACAGTTCCTCCAGTTGGTTCTGTTTCGACGACTAAGTGCATGGCGTTTTGTTATTGCAGACGCTAGCAATGTTCAGAGCATATCGGCGTACATAAATGCCTTCCTGGTACTGTAGTACCTCTACACCACGAGCCATAATTTAACTTTAGGGTAGCATGGTTCGGTACGACGCAAACTTGGCTCATTTGGCCTTCGCTGGCGATGAGATAGCTACTGTGCGGTGTCCCCTTTGTTCGCAGGGACTCCCTGGCTTGTGCCACATCCAGAAGGCCTCTTTGGAAGCTATCCCATGTCACGCGTCAATCAGACGCTAAACGGTATCTGTAATCCCCCCTTGTACTGCCTAACAATCAGAAGTGGCGCCGATTGAATAAAGCCTTGTCCACGTCGCGTTATCGCCTCATCCGAATTTAAGGTTCACGCAAAACCAGACAAAATCGGCGACTGTTATGCGATGCACTCGTTCGTCAAATCGGACATGATGTTATTTGCTAATTACGTTTTCATGTCATACTCGGCTTCATCCGGGAAATCATAGAGGGAGGCGCTCGGTATGCTCGGGACTATGTTGTAGGGTAGCATGGAGCAAAAACGCGCCTGCGAAACTGAAGAACGTGAACGAAAGGCAGGATTTTCAAATCTGGTCCCGAACACTTCGTGTGGTCTACAGGCACGACTTGGTCACGAGCGCCTATCGTGGGCAGCAAACACGCTGAACAACGCGCGCCCTTGCCGAAGTAGAAGATGGACGTATGTACATACTTACTTTAGGCATGTGTGTGTGAGATTTAAGGGTGGATGCATCGGCGGTGCGTGGTGCAGGCATCGTCTTGGGTCTGAAGCGGAAGGCTGCCTAGTCCGGTCAGGGAATGTCCAACGTTGATTGGTGGTGTCTTCCAGACGGAGGAAATGCAAGGCGAAGGGCCGTAAGAAGAATGTGAGAAAAGCGGATCGCGAAGCAGGAGGACGGAAATAGAACGCAGGTGCAAGGTGCAGCTGCCCGCGCGAGGCACGAAACCTGCGCAGTGGAGGATCCGAGCTGATCGCCACGTGTTACAGCCGGATGCGTTGTTGTTTTTGTTGTTGTTGATCTAGGGCAGGACAGGGCAGGGCAGCGTTTGAAAGCAGCGTTTGGATTACTCGGAGTACCGACGGTACATTCAGTAGTGACAAAACACGACGAGCATGATATTAATTACCATGGGCGGGCGAAATTATTATACGGCAAGATAGTCTGACTAGCCTGCAGGCGAACCCCTTTAAGCCGGCCGGTCCATGCACCCCAGCACAAAAATTCTGCCAGGCATGGGTGCGGCCGGGCCTGAACACCACAGCACATGCCGGGGCAGCGGCTGGCTGTGGGCAACCCCTGTCTCGGGGCGTTGGAAGGGAGGAAGGCGCACGCAGCGGGTTTTTTGGGGGGGGGGGCCGTCAAGGGTGGGACGGAGGGGGGAAACAGAAGCCTTCAGAATGGCCTTGGGTTGGCCCTCGAGATCGATATTCTGATGCATGCTCCCTGCAATAAGCAAGCAGTCTGCATACCTGAGTGCGCACATCAATGGCAGTTGCTCACCTCGTGTGATATACACCCCATGCTGTAGGTCGGCCGGCATTGTGTCCTTTGGTCGTTCGTGCGCGTTCACCTCGCAAGCGGGCGAGGGATTGGGTGAGTGGCCGTCCCGTCCCATCTCCAGATTGACCGTTGCTTCGTCCCTTCTTCCCTCCCCTTCTGATCCTCCTCCTCTTCCCCGTTCCACTGATGCAACACCAAGCGTTCGAGTCTGCGAGCGATGCCCATGATTACACGGCGACTGTCAAGAGGCTGAAACCCGCTCGCTCTCGTCATATCGTCCTCGCGTCGTTCATTCAGCCCTCTGACCCGCCCTTTCCCGTTGCTGACCACCGCAGGGCCCTTGAGCTTGCGCTTCACCCGTTGCTGGACGACGTTCGGCGCTGGCTTTTGCTTCCTCTCTGGGCCACCTACGTCACAATTCATTCCCTCCCAAGCCAGCCCGTCTGGTAAAGGTGTCTCGATCAAGACTCGGACAAGTGGTTCAGTGCCTGCTTCTGCGGCCAGCCCATGCACTCGTATTCTCGCCTCCCCGGCAGCTTCGACTCAGCGCTTGCTTATAACACCGACGGCGCCACTTCCCCGAATCCGCCCAGGCCATCGAGCCCAGGGGCTCCGTTCTGATCTGACCTTCACTCGGGGGCACACCTGCTGGAGTCTGGCGACGCTTGTCCTGCCGGCCCCTGTTTCCCCTGCAATCCTCGGTAACCCTATCCATGGACCCCGAGTGCAACAGAAATTAAGGTATCTTGCCCTGCGTCAAGTGTATTACCGGCGACTTCAGACACGGGCTTCCGATTTTCGCCTTCTCCCCTCACCTCAGCACCTTCGACTTTTGCTGCTTCTGCATGCGAGCCCCCGCGGGCAGCTGCTTGGTGCTCAACGACGCGACAATGTCGAAACGACCAGACTTGTATGACATGCGGGCCGACTCGCAGATGTCTGCCGCGTCAACAGGCTCCAAGAGACTACGATCCCCCCGTATCCACGTCGCGGGAGAGGCGCCACCGGAGCTGTCGCCTTTGGATGCGTTCGCGCTGCAGAGTCGCCTGTTGGCGAAACAGCTGTCGGAAAGCAATAGGGATGGGAATAGAATGAGCCGCCTGCCTCCTCTGACCGTCGAATCCCCCTTGGTCGTGCAGGGCCGATCGGACTACTTCCGCTCCATGTCAGCTGAGTCTCCGTCTGACGGCGAGTTTTCAGAGACCTCCCCGGGGCTAGGCCTCAAGACAGAAATGGAGGACGCATTCCCTCACGATCGTCGACCGAGATCAATGCATCCGCGCGTGAGTCGAATACCGCCGACGCCAGACGTCGACATACCTTCACTACCCGAATTTTTGGCCAAAGAGCGACGACACAAACAAGTGAGCCCGGCGCGACGCAACGCTGACACTCTGGCCGTCCGCCGAGAGATGTCCTCATCGCCAATTCAGAGCGATACGCAATCGATAGGCGAAAAGGAAGTTGAGGCATCGTCTCCCAATAAGGAGAGCGCAGCTCGCACTGCCTCTTCATTCCATGCACCGGTTTTGACTGGCTCACCAGAACGAACGAAGCACGGCGCCTTTAACGAGTTGGGTCTTGTGCCGCCGCCTTCACTTTTCCCGAAACGCTCGTCGAGTGCTCTGTCATCATCTGTGACGGAAGAGGACGAATTGCTGAGCAAGCCGGGAAGCTCGACTCACTCAACCGGAGCTGCTCCTGCCAATCCAGCTTTTTCACCAGCTTTGAGTTCGCCCTTCAAGAGATCACCGTCTGTTGCGTCGGACTCGTCCTCACTTCCGCGACCTTCGTTCAACTTCTCACGCCCATTAAGTCGGTCGAGCACACCCGGCTTCGACTTGCCTGCGCGTCAAGCCTCGTCCGACAGTCATCCATCCTTCGTCTTGGCAGACGACACCGCGCAAACACCCATCAGCATGCACAGCGAAGCATTCGTGGACCAGCAGTTGGACGACGGCAGAAATGGGGCGCCTTCGTACATTTACTCAAAGTACTCATTGCCCAGGGGCAAATCAATCCAGCGATCGGAACCCAACGACAAAGATTCTCAGCCATCAAGCCAGTGGGGACAGCTTGTTGCGTCATCAGGCAACGCGCAACGGCATCCTTCTGGCGCGCCGCCCTCGCCACCGACTAGGCCTTCCAGCTCGTCTGCGAGGGTCGCATCAGACGACGGTCTGGGAGGCGGAAGCGGTGTGACGAGACCGTCACTTGACACGCCGAAAATGAGCTCGGACAGCTCGAGACTTGGCGCTTCTGGGTTCTCCCTCTCACCTGGTCGGCCGTCAGAGGAAGCGCCGAGGGGGCGGACGCTTACATCCACATTGCACGAGCCATTGCGAGGCAGGACGCCGGCATCAACCACCACGAGTGATTCAGCTAGTACAGTTCGACCACCTGCGCCGAGTCGATCACATACACCGACGGTATCTGAAATGTCTGCCGAGGAACACCTGGCCAAGGGGATCGAGTGTCACGAACAAGGGGCTCTGAACAAGTCGACCTACCATCTACGGCTGGCGGCAAGACAAAACAATCCCACCGCCATGCTGCTATACGCACTGGCCTGCCGGCATGGATGGGGTATGCGAGCCAATCAGCGCGAGGGGGTCGAGTGGTTGCGGAAAGCGGCAGAGTTTGCAAGCGTAGAGATTGCGGATGATGAGGATCAAGTAAAGGAGGGTCGTGCACTCCCGGCGAATATCATTGAGAGGAGGGCTCGCAAAGCCCAGTTTGCCTTGAGCATCTACGAGCTCGGCGTGTCCCATATGAACGGTTGGGGCATTGAACAAGACAAATCCCTCGCACTGCGATGTTTCGAAATTGCCGGAAGTAAGTGGCGTCGAAGTGCTTGCATTGCGGCTTGACTAACAGTGTGACAGCCTGGGGTGACGTCGATGCCCTCGCAGAGGCTGGATTCTGCTATGCGCAAGGCGTTGGCTGCAAGAAGAATTTGAAGAAGAGCGCGAAATTCTATCGCATGGCAGAAGCAAAAGGGATGAGCATGGTGGGGAACAGCTGGTATGTTTGTAACAGCTTGATCACACTTCGGCAGCTGCTGACTCGTTGCCGATCAGGATACACAAGGCCAAGTACGACGAGGACGAAAAGTCATCCCCCACCAAGGACAGAAAGAAAGCTAGAAGCAAATCCCGTGGCCGGACCATGTTCGGCTTGAAGTCCTGACGCAAGCAGACTCTGTGTTATTTCGGGAACATGAACGCGTTTCTATGAGTTTCTCACGACCTTACGACCAGAACCATCATCTGTCCATTTACCGCGGAGCTGCTCTCTGCTTGAACGTCGATCGAATGCCCACGAGGCAACTCCGTTCGAAATGACGGAGTCGGAAAAGAGACGTCTTACCTCGCTCCCTCTTGGCCAGCATTTGGCCAGCTATATCCATACCTACGCGTTGTTCTACACCGGACTGCAAGCGCTACAATTAATGTTTTGGGGGTAACTACAGGCCCACGCAGCAGCGTCACAACAACAAGCGCGGTGTTTATTCTCTTTGCGACTATCTCGGGGGCATTATGTCCGTCATGCCCTCGATGATTGAGCTACCAAACATCTTTCTACATTCATTCCTCGGCGAGCTGACAGCGTAGTGAGCGCGAAATCTCGATTCGAGATTTGGACAGATGAAAAGCTTCGCGCCCCAGGCAGCATGACAGTCCACCATCGTCAGGACCTGTTTGTACAGCATTGTAGCGCGTCTGTCACGCAGTGGGCTGTACTAGAAGTCTTCTCTTGTTCTTCGTTTTTACTACTTCGGGGTCTTTGTACTCTGGCGCATGTCACCTGGTCTGAGGATAGGTATCACAAAGGCATTGTATAGATGAACATTGGAATAATAAGAAGAGGCTCCATTGGGCTATCCACGAGCGCCATTTTCCCATCCGCCTCGACGTGCATAACTTCCACCAATTGTAATCACATCTATAAATCATAGTCACAGTCATGACGGCTGATGACGCTGAGTTGGCAGTCCGCTGCTCCAGAGCAGCTCTGATGTCCCCGAAGCCAATGTTCCATTCGACTACGCTTCTCAAGAATCGACGTCCATCTTCTCTCCCTCCAGTGGCACCTCTTGCACGCTCACGTATCGTCCGATTTCATTCTTCTTGATAATCTTCTCGTTCAACACCGCCGTTGTGCCCTTTGGATACGCGTAGCTCTGCAGCTTAGCACTCTTCTCGTTGGGCTTGATGAAGTTCCTCTTCAAAGTCGTCTTGTCCTGGGTGATGACGGCAACATCGACATTCGAGCCCGAACCCAAATCATTAAAGATACCGGCCAAGATAGCGTCGCTACATAGCTTCACAGCATCCTCTTGCGTCGAATTGGGCTTCCACTGCGTCTCGAATACGCTCATGGCGGCCAGACTGCCGCTTCCCATGGTGACATAGGGCAATTTGTCAGTGCTACCGTGGGCATGAACGGTGAAGAGGTGAGTGCCGGTCGGATCGCAGCCAGCAACAACCAGATACGCGCCAATGTAGCCTTGGTAGCGAAACAGATGCTGCTTCAGGAGAGTCATGCAGGTCACGACGCGAGGCTGACGGCCGGTAGAAAGCGAGTGCAGCTCGAGTTGTGATGAGATGAGGGCCGTGGTGAACTCGGTGTCAGCGGCAGTTCCTGCTCCGGCACACCAAATTTGTGGGGAGATATAATGCAATTTCTCGCAGTTCTTGTCGGCAACGATGGGACCTGACGTGGCTCGGGTATCGGCCGCGATCTAGACAAAAGGAGAGAATAGGTGGTTGCGTGGTCAGCAAATGATCACGGAGACTTAAGGGGACCTGGATCAGGTTTCCCTTGATCTTGGGAATCGACATACCACCACTCCGCCATCGAACACGCATCCTACAATGGTCGTTCCGGTGCTCGTCGCCTTTGGAAGCGGCACACCCCTGGCATGCAGGGCCGCATTGCGATTGTAGTTTGAAAAATCGAAGCCCGGCATGATCAAGGTTGTCTGACGGGTGGAAGTTGGCGGGATTCCAGCTGCTTGCGCCGATTGACTGCCGGTGCCGTATTCTCGCAAAACCACCTTAGGATTGCAGGCGACTGTACAACATAGACCCCGTGCGGACGATAACCAGAGATTGTCTTGTCGTTATGGAAGGTTGTGCAATCAATCGTTGGAACGGTTCGAATAGCAAGATCTTGCGCAGGCGATGTAGTTAGCGTGGAGCCAGGCGTCGGGCACTGAGACGGGGGGGTATGTATGGAGAGCTGGATGACGAGGCTGAGAGCTGCCTTCTCCGCCCGCCGTGCAGGCAGTAATGGAGCTCGCGGTCAATTAATTAGTGACAGACGAGCCCTGCGTGTACCTACAAAGTCCCCGATTTGGCCGTTGCCTGCATTCTTGGTGCCTGGGGGGGGGGG
>JAPFUF010001360.1:0-10399 GCA_030780645.1 Aschersonia sp. MBC 508 | reverse complement strand
GGACACGATCAAAGTCGAGTCGCAGCCGCACGAGAGCCTCGGACAGGGCGTTTCGTTTGTCGGCTACTAGCGGGCGGATGCATGCATGATGGGTCGACGTATCAGCGGCTCTTCTCTCGCTCGCTCACTGGGCTGCCGGCGAAGGAGGAGGGGGACGACAATTTAATTAGTGCCTTCACCGCGGGGCGTTGTCCCACTTCGTGCGTGGCATTATATTGTCACCCGTGTCCAGGGGCCCGAGTGTGCGCGCGTATGTGTGTGTGAGTGGGCGCGCGGGTGGCTTTAGAGCTGGTGGGCACGGCACTCTGGTGCACGCGCGGGTCGAGCAATTTAAAAAAGTTGACGTGGTCTTGGCATGTGACGATGACAGCAGAACCTCTTGCGTTCTTTCCCTTTTCTTCTACCCTTTTACTACAGTAGTTCTTCCATCGTGACTATCTATCCCTTTGTTACCGTAGTTGTCCCAAATGTACCTAGAAGGCAGGTAGGTAGGTAGGGAGGTAGGTAGATAGGTAGGTACCCAAGACATGTACACACACACACACAAACACACAGGATTCAGCACCATCGCTCATGCGGCTCCCGCCACTTGACGCCCAGAATGGCAAAGATGCGCCTCTCGTCGCGGCCTTCCAGCAGGGCGGCCCCGTCCCGCCGCTGATACAAGCCCCTCTGGTTCAGCTTCATGCCCCTCTTGCCCGCGAGCAGGCGCATGCTCCTGTTGAAGATGTCGTTGCCCGTAAAGTAGATGAGCGCGCCGCCCATCTCCGTCTCCGGCACCAGCAGGAAATCGATGCGTCTCCAGACCAAGCTCCTCCTACTACTACTCCCGCTCTCCTCCGGCCCCGACCTGTCGTTGTTCTTGTCGGCGGCGGCGGAGAAGGAGGGCGTGGGGGGGAGAGCACAGCATCCGTGCCACTTGCTGCCGTCTGCCTGGCCCTGGCCGCCGTGGAAGGAGGCCAGCCGCGCCAGGAGGAAGCCCTGCCCCTCGAGCCGGTCCACCAGCCGGGTGAGAAAGGGCCGGAGCTGCGCGACAGAGTCCGTGCCGCGCTTCGTCACGATGAGGTCGATGTCGCCCGAGCTCTGCGCGCCGCGGCGGTAGCTCCCGCCGATGATGAGCTGCACCTGCGCGTCGACGTGGCCGGCGGCCTCGCGGACGACGGCCCCGAGAGCCTCGACCTCGCTCCGGGGGATGCGCGTGTTGAGGTCCTCGTAGCGATCGATGCCCACGCGCTGGCTCGGGTTGAGCTTGGCACCGGCCCGGAGGTCGTCCAGCGTGCGGAAGCCCTGCGCTATCCACTGCTGCGCCTGCTTCGTGCCCACGCCGTAGATGCCCAGGAACAGCTGCAGCGCGCCGTCGGTCGGCTCGTCCTCGGCGTAGGCCAGCCTCTGGAGCTTGTCCGTCGTGGCAATCTCCTCAATCTTCTGCGCGATCCTGCGTCCGATGTGAGGCAGCCTGAACGCTTGCTCCTCCGTCGTCACCTTGGCCGGCTGCCGTTTCAGTGTTGTGATGGCTTTGCGATAACCCGTCGTCCGCCAGTGGTCGTTGATCCGGTCGTAGTAGCTGGCCATCCTCTGCAGGACTTCGATGGTCCGCGAGTTGGGGTTGTCCAGGGCCAAGTCCTGCGCGCCCGCTTGGTTGCAGGCGAAGCGGTCCTCGAATGGGACGGACTTGCTGTTGTTGTTGTTCTTGTTGTTGTTGCTGCTGCTGCTGCTGCTGCTGCGCGTCTTCCGCCTGCTTCGGACCGGCCGCGCTGGGCTCCCGACCTCGTCGCTGTCCTGTAAAGGCGCACCGCCGCCCGAGTCCGAGGCAGCGTCCTCGCGATCTGCTATAGAATGGTCGTCGCCATCGTCGTCCATGTCCAGGGGCAGGTGCTTGAACTCCTGCATCATGGAAATGTACTGCGAGAGCTCGTCGTTGACTGTGTCTTTAAACTTAGCCGGCTCGTCAGTCTGAACCTGGCTTCTGAATTGTTCCGAGACCGGCGCATCGGTTTCGCCTTCAACTTCCATTTCCTGCAGAGCCGAGCTGTTGGTCGTGGTAGGGTTGCTGGCTTGGTGAGGGACTCCGCTGTCGTCCGTGGTGCTGCCTCCAAAGTCTTTGACGGCCCTTTGGCTGTCTAAATCATCGTCTTGATCTCTGGCTTGTAGAAGATACATACCACCACGCGCATCATTGTCTCCGATTTCTTGTAGAGACATGGGCCTGGCCGCGTCAAAGTGAACACTGCCCTGAGAGGCCTTCTTCGTGGCCGCACCGCCACCGCCATCAGGAGCTCGATTCCTGCTCCCGGTGTCAGTCCCGGTCCCGGTAGCAGTCCTAGCCCCCGGTGCAAGTCCCGTTAGAGTCCCCGTCCCCGTCCCCGTCGAGAGTCCCGTCGCGGCACTCAGCTTCTCGAGCTCCTCCTTCGGATCCGGCTGCCCTCGAACCAGATACTTCTTCTGACCGTGATCCAGCAGCGCCCGGAACCGCACGCAATCTACCGGATAGGCATCATTCACCACCACCGGCGGCGCCGGCCGCTCCCCTCTCTCCCGCCCAGTCTTCTCGATAGCCGGGCCCTCCGCGCCGCCATCTCGACGTCGTCCATCCACATCGCGTCCCTCGCCTGCTGCATTTAGCAACCTCCTGACATCGGCGTACCCAATGTCCGCGTCAACAACCACATGCGTCGCGTCCCTCGCCGTCCGCACCCACGCGGCCCCGAATTCACGCGCCTTTTCGATCCGTAACCGCCTCGCCGGCGCCACGTCGTCATTCGGGATGTAGAAGAATGACAAGCCGCGGAATATCTGCTCCTTCTCGGGCCTCACGCTCACGCCGAGACCTGCAGAGCTCCTTCCCCGCTTGCGCTTCATTGCTGTTCTTGTTGTTGTTGGTGTTGTTATTGGTGTTGTTGATGGTGTTGTTGTTGGTGTTGTTGTTGTTGTTGCCGTCTTGGTTGGTGCGGGAGGATGGGGATGAAGAGGTGGAGGATGACGACGCAGCCTGCTTTTATTCGGTTGCGCGGTGTCCGGCACAATGGTCTCGTCGGCAGCAGCGTCAGGGCGTGCGGGCTCTTTTGAGTTCCGAGACTGCAGCTGCGTACCTTTGACGACGGGGGTGCTGGTCGATGGACCGTGAGGAGACTTCTCCTGACCACGAGCTGCGGCGCATTCTGAAGAGCTAGTGCTGTCCTTTTGGGGTTGCTCCTGGGTAGCACCGACAATAGCCCCGATGGAACTGCTGGTCGATGGATCTTGAGGAAATTTTCCTCGATCACGGTTCGCGGCGAAACTTAAAGTGCCGGTGCTATCCCTCTCAATAGTAGTAGTAACCTTCGTCGTCAATACATCATCTTTCAAGGAATGAGGCCGACTCCCTCGTCGCTGCGGTGCTGGAATGTCGTTGCCTGGGACGTACGAGGATGACCTCTGGAAAAAGCGCATACGATGCTGACGTTGTAGCCATTCCGCGTCATCATCGTCATCATCATCACCATCATCGCTGTCGTGGTCGCCACCTGACGACCACTTCGTCGACTCAAAAAGCGCGAGCTTTTCGCGGAGGGAATGTTGACGCTCATGTGAGTCGCGCATTTCCGTAACCGTCCATGCTGCCTATCAGGTACTTTATGTAAGCGGGAATCGTCAAGGGCTTTGATGTGCAATGCAGAGGTTGTCTTGTGGCAAGGGCGTTAATTTAAGGTGGTGGGGTGTGGGCGCTTGCTGTCATCTCGACATCAGATGGCGCGCCCTGTCGTTGGCCATACGTGTCAGCAGTGTATGCGCGAAAGGAACACGTTCTCGCCAATAAAGTTCACACGGGCAAATGTATTTGCATTGTTGGCTGCATCCGATTGTGCAGCCGTCATCTTGAGCCGTACTATGTTATGTCTACTACTTGCTCCGTTGCCCTTCCCCATTTCCTACTTCAAGATTAAATGTTGTAACAAACATTAATGATTTCAGAATGTTTAGTAATATCCGCAGCTCTCAAGCTGCTTTCACACTCCATGCTTTTGTGCCAGAGATGTCGCGTCTGCGTCTCGGCATTCCGGGTATAGTTTTGAAAGAAAAGAAAAATAGAAGGAAAAAAGACGACTTTGAACTGTGTATGGAAATCAGGCGCGAATGTAGGAGTAGACCGAGGCGCGTGTGTGTGTCCCCCTTGGCAAGTATATGCCCTCTTCTTCGGCCCAAAGCATTCAATCAATCTAATACAGCTCGACGCGGGACTGACAGCAGGTCCCACGCATCAACGAAGCCTACCTCCGTATGGATGTAGACCAAAGCAAACAAAACTCCAATCGCTAAATGCAGCACAATGATTGACCACCAGGGCACGGTTTTTTCGGCGTCTGCGCTTTCGCGCCTGGAAGCGTCAAATTGTCCGGTTGGGGGTCACCTGCTTGAGACAAAACGTCGCGCTCACGCGGACCCTCCAGGGGGCGTCAGTTTGGCTTTTTCGAGCAGTTTTTGCAATCTTCGAGTCTCTCGCGCAGCCGTCTCGCGCTCTTCCTGTAAGCTCATGACTTCGATCTGCGCCTCGCTCATCTTAGCAACGACTTGCTGAATCTCGTTCTCGGCATCGGCAAGAGCTTTCTCGAGCTCCGTGACACGAGCCCGCAACGTCGTCACGTCCACATCGTCTTCGAGGGTCTTGGCAGGTATCGGCTTCGAGCGGCCGAACCACGACGAGATGCCGCCAGAGCTCAACATCACCCCGCTCTTAGGCGCTGTGGCGCCAACTCCGGCCCCTTCATTGATGCGACGAAGCTGCTCGCTGTGAGCTTCCCGGAGCTGCGAGAGCTCCTCCTCGTGACGTCCGACGCGGTCTTCGGCGGCTGTCTGGGCAGCAACGAGCTTCTCTTCGAGCACGTGCAAGCGAGCCTGCAACTCGGTGATTCGATCCGAGCTGACCTTGCGATCGGCGTCACCTCTCGCCACCGTGTCGGCAAGTCTTCTTCGCAGCTCGGCATTCGTCGAAAGCTGCTGCTGAACTTGAGCAGCCAGATTCTCGACACGCTGAGCGGATTCGCTGAGCTGTTCGGCCAGAGCCGTCTCCCGTCCGACGTGCTGCGACTCGCCAACCGACAGCCCGTCCACCTGCGTCTTGAGGCCGTCGAGATAGCGGCGGGCAGCGTCTCGCTCCGAGACCGCCGACGAAAGGGACTGCTCGAGGCGTTGGATGGCCAACTTGGTCTTGTCGTCCGAGCTGTCATCGCCCGCGCCGAGCTCCAGTTTCTTAATGCGTTCCAGTGACTCCGAATAAGCGCTTTGCAGATCTTTATAGGCCTTCTGCAGAGATTCGGATGTGACAGGGACAGCCAAAGAGCCCGTTCTGGTCGCGACGCTTGATCGAGCCAGAGACGGTGGAATGAGTATGTCTTTCTCTCGGAGGAGAGAGCGAAGGGAGGCAATCTCTTCCTCGGCCTTATCGAGGTCCATCTTGAGACCTCCCAAGCCCTTCTCGACCTGCCATTTCTGCTCCAGCGCCTCCTCGGCACGTCGACGGAGCATGGTTATTTCAGTGCGCAGCGTCTTGATTTCTCGATCGAATCCAGCCTTGCCCGGCTCCAACAGCAGCCGCTGGCGCTCTGCCTCCAAAATCTTGATCTTCTTTGCATTCTCGCGATTCTGGAATTCCTGTCGCTCCAAAAGGTTCTTGAGCGCACTATGTAGAGCATCCCTCTGAGCCTCGACGTCCTTCAGACGCTCTGCCAAGGCTTCTCTCGACTCAGACTGTACGTTCTTGACACTGGCAGACCGTGACAAGCCAGCCATCGTGGGTGGACCCCTGGCCTTGAACGAGCTGGCAGCAATTGAGTTTGATCGGGCCAGAGCCATGTCCTCTGGGCCCATTGATATGCGGAGTGATGTATTCTCTTGTTTTAATGATTGTAGCTGATGTTGCATTTTCGTAGACTCGTAGGTAAGATTGGCATATGAGGCCGCCTGGGCCTCCAGACCTTCAACCCTGGCTCGTAGCTGGGGGACGACTTCGTCTCGGAGATTGTCGCGTTCATTGCAGGCCTCCTGAAGCTCACTTTTCATTCCGGATAGCAGGTCTTCGAAATTATCCTTCGACTCTCGCTCCTCAGAAAGTCGTCTTCTCAGGTCTTCGCACGACTGCTCCAGTTCCCGAACACGGTCACTGGCATCCAGGCTGTTGATTTGAGCGAGATCGACCCGTGACGCCTTCTCGGCCAAGCCCTTTATTTGCTGATCGAGAGCTTTTCTCCTCGATCGCTCGTCCTGCAGTTTGGTGTTCAATTCCAATCGAATCGAGGCCTTTTCTTGTTCAGACCTCCTCTGGATCTTATCTATCTCCTCCCGACTTTGGTCGTAATCGCTTGTTTTGGCGGAACTGTACCCCGAGTCGGAGAAGTAGTCGCTGGATCGCTTGCTGGGACCCTGCGGATTACTGACTTGTTCTTGAAGTCTGTCAACGAGATCCTCCAAATCCATTTCGCGTCGGATCGAAGCCGCCAGCTCGGCGCTGATGGCTTTCAGCTCGTCCTCCATCTCTTCAATGAGCACGGACGGCGTGACCGACTCGGGCGGTGGTGTCGACAGGTAAGATTCGCAATATCCAATGGGATTCGACGTGGCACCATTGGAATCGCTGTATGCTGAGATTGATCTGGAGCTTCTTGAATCTTGCGGCCTGTCATTGGTGTCTTTGCTGGGAGAGAGGGGAGAAGGAATAGAAGAACAGTCAGTCACTGAAGATGAAGTGTTGGACCAGCCAAACAATGCCGCTAGAGGTGATGTCTGGCCCGGTGACTTGGGCAGAGGCTTGTTCAGCTGCGAAAATGCAGTGTGCTTGGTCGAGTCTGGACTACAGAGTCCTTGGAAGGATCCTGCCTCACTCGGAGAGGCGGATGATTTGACAGAATCGAAATTGAGATGCAGTGGCGCGGGCTTGAGAGTAGGCACGGGTGGTGCTGTTGTATAGTCCAGTTCGTCTGCGAAAAGAGACTGTAATTCATCAGAGCTTATACCGTCTACTGCGTTCCTCGGCGTTGGACCTTGGACTGTATCCCCGTTCAGTCCCGATGATTCCGGCCTGCGAGACAAGATACGGTCGTACACTGATAGCTCCTCCTCTTGTGGTAACCCAGCAGAAATGCTATGCTGGTGTTGACTGGCTGGAATGTTTCGCGCCTCATCTGCTGGTGCGGCGGCTGACGCCCCGGTGTTGACGGGAGATCTGCCGAATTGAATTCCAGTCAGTTCAGGTCTCACCGTAGAATCCGATATCAGATACGGCGGGAAGAGTATTGCGAACACTACACGCCCTTGCACGGGTAACGCGTACTAAAACAAGCTGCCAGAAGCGCAGGTATGGAAGACATGGATATAGCAAAGACACACGGAAAAAAAAAGGCCCTCCGAAGACGACGGGTACAATAGAATGGAGACTGGAAACAGCCGAGAGGGCGGAAACAATTGAGAACGTCTCTCTCGATTCAAGCACAGGGACCAGCCATTGACGTAGTCAGGAGGGGGTGGAGGGGGTGGAGGTCTAAGATGGAAGGTGAAACTCACTCGCAAGAAGAAGCTGCTTGAGAAATCCGAAGCGAGTGTGGATAGTCGTAAAAGGTCGGACTGTCGATGGACGGTGATCTAGCGAACCTCTGTTCCGGCTTGGGCAGTAGATCCGCGTTCAAGGGAGGAGGAAGACCTGCGCCGGCGGAATCACGCGAATCTAGTGAAGCAGCCGCAGTAGACGAGGCGGACGAGGATAACGGCTTCCGCCTGACGGAACTTGTCAAGGGATGATGATGGGGTGGGGGATGGCTCGAGTCAGTCGTTGCACCGGAACCCAGAGGTCGTGAGGTCGAGACAGCAGCCCGAGGAGCAGAACCCTCGACGACGCTGCGTTGGCCAGGCGAAGGAGGGTGCTTCGTATCCGTGTCAGACGATGTGGCCTGGGGATAGTTCTCTTGGGAAGACCTGGGTTCCCGATGGCTTGTGGAGGGGCCGTCTTGGTGTCGGAGCATATCAGCCGAGGCAGAAGCCGTATCAGAAGGGAGAAGGATGGACGAGTCGTAGACCAGTGGCGGAGGCCCATGATCTGAGACCATAGGCGCCATCTTGTTCTTTTTTTTTCTTTCTTGCGAGGCCCCAAGCAAATATGTCTTATGGCCGGAAGGTTAAATTGGCCATTGGGGAAAAAAGATGAAGCTGTGCTGGCAAAGGACAAACAGGATAGGAAAAGTTCAGAGCGGACATTGAGAACAATGGGAATGGACGAATGGGGGAGCTACGCCATTAGGGGGGGAAGAAGCAAAACAGACAGAGCCGAGTGAGAGATGGTCCAAGAGACGAGCCAGGCCAATTTGGGGTGGGAGGACTAGCCGGGAATGGAATCTCAGCATCGCGAAAGCCATGGGCGCGTATGCCAAAAGGGGGGTAGTGAGAGGTTCCTGGCCGCGAGGCGTGGAAGGGAGCTGCAAGGCTCGGCTGTCGATTGCTCAGGCACCGGTCGTGATGGCCAAAAAAGGGGGGAGGGGTGTAGGGGCGGGGCGTGGCTGGCATCGTTTGGCCAAATTGCCAAGACCAGCCTGCAGCAGCGTCCCAGCAGGGGGGTGGAGCATTGAAAGAGCCAACGAATGTTGAACAGAATAGATACAAGACAGGACAGGACAGGACAGTATTGTACGATAACTTACCTGTACAGTAGTGATGGTAAAAATGAATGACCGCTTGTATCAGCCGAGCGTTACGATAGCGTGTCGGGTTTCGTCGTATATCGAGCGAGCATTGCCGGAAAATCGAACACGAATGTCAAGTCTGCGCAACAACACATGATAGTCCTCTTCTTCCTCTTTTTTTTTTACTTTTTTTCCTTCCCTTTCAACCCTTCCTTTCGCACCTTCCAGTCGTGCAGATGGTCATAATCTCCCAAAACATTTAGCGGTTCGTGCTGCGACATTGCGGGTTCCACCCAATAGGCACTCAACCATTGGACGCTTCCACCCCGTCCACATGCACGACCCTTGGCGTCTAAATGAACCATCTGGGTGCCGTGCCGCGCTGCGTGCATGCGAGGCAGCGAGATTGGTCAACGAAACTTGTGTGTGTGTTTTTTTTTTCTAACCCATCTGCCAGGGATCTGGAGGGGAAGACATCGCAAAGGGTACAGGGCCATGTTCGTCTCAGGACAAGAGAAAGTTTGGGACTTGTCGTGGCCCTGGGGTAATGCTGACGTCGTCCACGCCATGATTCCTGTCGGTCCTGTTCAGCGTGTCCCCGTGCATAGCCGGCGTCAGATTTGCTGTCTTGGCCGTGCTCGTATTGCGAACACGCTTGGGACGAAGACGTACGTCATTCGCTGGCGTGGTGATGGCGTTTTCCATTGGCTCCAGTCCCTTTAGCTCAGCCGAGCATACAGTGCCACACATACGAGCACAAGATAATCGAGTCTCCATTCTCGGCCTTTGCCCTCGTCGCAGCCCATAGGCGTAGGAATGGCAGTCACGGGCCGGCAGCTGCAAGGGGGGCAGCAGGGCGACGAGGCAAGGCGGGCAGGCGTATGGGCTCCGGCTGGCACCGTACGACGGCGGATGGCCGATCTGTGTCGCCAGCAAAACGCAATGTGCAACAAGGCGGCCATAATTAGACCGACTTATCTGACCACAAATATAGCATCCCTGAAGCCAGCCTCGCCCATCGTTTGTGCGGGGTTCTTTGATGGGCTGCGAGCCAGCAAGATCAGGCAGGTGGCCGTGTCAAATTCCTTTTTTTGGGGGGAGGGGGCTCTCTGGTGGCCACAATCGCTGGAATTGCAAGCAGCAACCACCACGAGCAAAGGGCGTGTTGTGGTGATGGCGCTGGGAGCGCGCCGTGTACTCATTTGCCACTTTGAGTTCAATCTCCTCCCATTCTTCCCTATTGCTCCTTTGCCAAGAGCCAGACATGAAACTGCTCGTCCGTCCTACACATGAGGCAAATTAATAGCACGCTCTCTGTTATGGCACCGAGCGATCGATGCATAATTGTGCTGATACCACGATGAGCCCATTCGAGTCCATGCCCATAATAAAGAAGGGCAATAATAGCCCAGGTTTGACAGCGAAAAATGGGTCGGAGCTCGGAACATGTGCCGCATCGGTTGGATTGATGAATTCCCTCTCCGTGCGGCGACTGCATGCGCAAATGGGCAATATATTAGCTGTCGCCGCTGGTACGTACCTCTGTCCGAGATGATCGCCCATGCATCATCACATTATTGCCCGCTGCCATTTCATTTGGTCGGTTGGCTGATTGGATGTGATGATTTCGTTCCTGCACTAGCGTCAGGAACGGCGAAAATCCTAAATGCAGCCAATATTGTGTGTGCCAGGTCGCCGCATGGCCAACCGCCGCTCCCGCCGCGGCCGCTACTCTGCCTGCTGCTGGTGCTGCTGGT
>JAPFUF010001359.1:0-11104 GCA_030780645.1 Aschersonia sp. MBC 508 | reverse complement strand
TGATGTTGATGCTAAGTTCTAGGTTTGTGTGCAGCCACTGCCGACATCGCTATATAGCCCATGTGGGCCGCGCCTGCCCCAACAATGATCACAGTCGAAAATTGACGAACGACTCCCTTTTCTTTACATACGGAAACTATAGCAACGAACCGTGGTGCATATCAGAGTAATATGACCAATGGTTCTGGCAGCTCCGTACCGCGGTCATAAAACGGAATTAGCTAGCGTTCATGCCTTGCCAATGTTCAGAATAGAATTAAAACCCATCACGTTCACATTGCCAACAATATCATGCAGATTAGCGATGAGAACAATGTTGACGATATTGGCCATGACATTGTTGTATTGCAGTCGGGCATTGGAATCGCTGGCGATGATTCCGAGAAGCTTGCCGAGGAGAAAGTAATAAGCGCCCAAGAACATCGTCTTTGTGATACAGCGTTTGCGAGAATACCGTTAGGCTGAGCTGAAGAACGTTGGAGGGCTGAGATGAGGCATGTACAAGTGGAAGCATTCTTCACGCGTAAAATATCCGCGAAAAGGCACCTTCTCCCACTCTTGATTCGGCCCGGAAGTGCCCGTCTCGGAGAGCCGAGCGCAGTACATTGATTGGGGTACACGGGAGTCGCATCCACCGGCGACACAGATCCTAGGCATGTTGAATAGGAGAAATGGTGCTCTCTGGCCCGAGATATCAGCAGCTGCCAAGCCGCCGCGTGTTCTGCCTACTCTTCATACCTCGAGGCTCTGGTGCCGACTGCCCACGCACAAAGCCCGAGGAGTTTTTTCCACGACGATCCCAAAGAAATCAGTCCACGAACATCAAGTTTTGCCATGGTCCCTTTCCTCCAGCCTGTCTAATTGGCTGCTGACGGCCAAGCCCGGTGGTTGGCGGGTGGCGTATGAAACAACAGCGGCCACGGTTGTTCCTTCCCCAGAGAGCCTCGCACGCAGTAAGCGACATCGCGACAAGTGGCTGGTCTCTTTGGCTTGGGAAGAAAAGCGTTTGGCTTGTTAGGCAGCCGGCGGATCAGCTCAGCTAATGCTGCCACTTCCATATTATTACCAGTTTCGGTGGATCGGAAGAGCCCCATGTGCAGCAAGCAGCGGATTTCAGAACCAAGATGCAGTTCACATTGCTCGTCAAAAACAATTGCTCGGTCATCTCCTCACGGACAGCAGCGTGATTTCCATGATGCCCGCTGCCGCCACAAACCTGCGTTCTACCATGTCGGATATTCACTTCGACGGCCATTGCCGTTCTGGAAAGTCGTGAGCCTTCAGGTCGACTCCACACCAACCAGTAATGATCCCGCTGAACATGATGTTCTGATGGAGTTGCCTTTCTTCACAGCAAATAATACCGGTACAAGTGGATGGTGCTCGGTCTGAGCCTATTGTGGATTAGTGACGAGCTGTTTTCTTTCTCCTTCATAAAGCCGCCGTCCCGAGAAACAAATCTCGATATCTCGTGCATGATCACTTGAATCGTCTTTGTGTCTCTCTTTCAGCCTGCGATCTATTGTCCGCCGAGAATGATCGTGCCATTCGTTGATCTCCTGATCCTCTGCGCTTCGTCGGCCTCGGCCTTCCCTCATCAGCATGGTCCTCTCAATGAGCCGGCTCCGAGCGCCCCCTACTCCATCGATGTCGATGTAGCTCTCAAAGAAGCGCGCCAGTTGGTGGAAAGAGGACAGACTGCGATGGCTCATGCCAATCATGCCATCATATCAAAACCGCGACGGAACCGGCTCGAAGTGCTCAACTCGACAGAGTTGGCTAGGGCTTGGAAACCACCGGCACCGCTCGACTATCACGGCAGTATTCGTAGCCTCGACGTGACTCATTCATACTCGCCGCATGAGGTCGCCGAGGACGAGACGGGAAAGGATTTCCGCTACACCGTACCCGATGAGCTCGTCAGAGCCGCGCAACTTGTTTCTGAGAATTGGACACCTTCTGAACAGGGTGGTGGCCTTGCTTCTGCCGCAAGCGAGGTGCAGCATAACCACGGACAGGAGAATAATGGCTCGAATCAAACACCTGCTTCGCTCCAGTACGGCTCGAGGACCGCAGTAGCCAACCGTAATCCTGACATTGTCGACCTGTCCAGGCGCGACGGACGAACGCATGAGCTCCTGCAAAGGACAAATGCGAATGATTGGTGGATGGCTACCATGGCCCAAAGGGGTTCCAGCCCATTTGCACCGTCGGGTTACAAGGTCTGGCGAAATGTCAAAGATTTTGGTGCCAAGGGTCTGTCACATTACTTTCCCGACCCAATTGATTGACTCACAAGGGGTTTGGCTGACTTCATCATCTAGGAGATGGAGTCGCGGACGATACCGCTGCTATCAACTCAGCAATCTCGAGCGGCGGCAGATGTGGCGGCGGCGACTGCACGGGAAGCACCATCTACCCAGCCACTGTGTATTTCCCCCCGGGCACTTACAAAGTCAGCCGGGCTATTATTCAATATTACAACACAGAGCTCCTTGGTAATGTGAGACACGATACTCTGGCCCGTTTTCTAGACTTACCTAGGATCTGACATGGTGCGTGAACATCTAGCCCTTCGAACTGCCCACGATCCTTGCGGCCCCTAGCTTCATCGGCTTGGGTGTCATCGCGTCCAATGTAAGATCCACCTCGTGTCTTCGATGTATCCAGCGTTCTTTTTGCTGATGTTTGACATGCAGGTCTACATGGCTGGCGGATCAGAATGGTGAGTAATGCTTTTGAAAGCAGACCCCGTTTACCCTCAAAGTCAGCCATCGTCGCTGAACATAGGACTCGCAGGTACCTCAACACGAACAATTTCCTCCGCAGTATACGTAACTTTGTCATCGATCTGCGGTCAACGCGTCAGAGAGCAGAAATCAGCGGCATCCACTGGCAAGTTGCTCAGGGCTCCTCGCTTGAGAACATCCACTTCCACATGACGAAACCGAAAGACAATCCTCGTACCACGCAAAAGGTAGTGAAGAAGCCCAACATCATTCTCTCTTTCTGTGTCTTTCATGACTCTTGGAAGGTCTCACCGTGCTGACATTTCGTCGCTGCGCCGCTGCATCATAGGGAATTTTCATGGAAAATGGAAGCGGCGGGTTCATGTCGGATTTGCACTTTGTGGGAGGTAAAATCGGGTAAGCTATCTCCCCCATCGTGGCAGATTGAACACACATCAAGACGAGAGGACTAATGGTTCTCCTACTGCTCAGCGCCTGGATGGGCAACCAGCAGTTCACAGCCAGTGGTCTGCATTTTGAGGACGCCGAAACAGCTATGCAGATTCACTGGGATTGGGGCTGGACTATGCAGGATATCGTCATCGAAAACTGCCAAGTTGGCCTCAGCATTGTCGGTCCCGTGAGTGATGTGAAATGGCGAAACGATCCCTGGAAACTGCTCTCGATGCTAACTTGCGTTTTCACTTTTCCTCAACTATAGACCTCCGAAAGTCAAGGGGTTGGCTCGCTTCACATGACGGATTCGCGCATGAGCAATGTCCATGTTGGTATCTCCTCGTCGGTCATCTCGGATAAATCCACTGCCCTTTTACTGAGCAACTCCGAGTTTGACCACGTTGACATCATCGCGGAAGACGCCGGCAAGGGACAGATCCTGCTCGTTGGCGGGCCTGAGACAATCAAGATCGATACTTGGGGCTTGGGTAAAGTCACCGGTCGTGACGGAGTCACTTCGTTCTCCAATGGGACCGCTCTCGCTTCGTCGCCGATCCGGCAACCCTCACTCACAAAAGAGGGAGGCCGCCATTTCTTTACGAAGCGCCGGCCAAAATACCACGAATTGAAATCCAGCCAGATCATCGATGCCCGTGCCTACGGTGCAAGTGGTGACGGCATCACAGACGACACAGCTGTACTGAACCATATCTTTGCCACTGCTGTGAATATGTCCGCTGTCGTCTACCTGCCGTTTGGCGTCTATCTCATCAAAGACACCGTCCACATTCCCGTCGGCTCGCGCATCATTGGGCAAGCGTGGGCCCAGATCATGGCCACCGGACCCAAGTTTGCGGATGCATCGCTTCCTCGCGTGGCAGTGCGAGTTGGTTCGCCTGGCGAAGCCGGCGTCGTCGAGATCCAGTCCATGATGTTCACCGTCAAGGGTGCCACGGCTGGCGCTGTCCTAATGGAGTGGAACGTTCACGAGTCCAGTCAAGGCTCCGCAGGTCTCTGGGGTGAGTCTTCCACGCGATTGCTGGGTGTGTCCAATATGGGGGGAAGGGGCCCTCGTGACTAACACCTTTCTTTACTTCAGACACTCATTTCCGCGTGGGAGGTGCGACGGGCAGTGATCTAACCGTCAACGACTGCCCCAAGCTATCTGGCAAGGTGAACGACAAGTGCATTGCCGCGTCTCTGATGGTTCACTTGACTCCCCAGTCCTCGGCATACTTTGAAAATGTCTGGATGTGGACAGCCGACCATGACATTGACACGGACGACCAGGATCAGATTGACGTCTATGTCGGCAGGGGCCTCCTCGTCGAAAGCAAAGGACCAACTTGGCTCTGGGGCACTGCTGTCGAGCACTGTGTTCTGTATCAGTATCAGCTTTCTGGGGCAGAGAACGTCGTCATGGGTCTCATACAGACAGAGTCCCCTTATTATCAGTCTACACCTGCGAGCCCAGCTCCCTTTTCAACGGGCGACTTTCCATATGATCCCGAGTTTACCGACTGCTCCTCTGAGTCGACAACATGCGGCGTCTCTTGGGCTGTGCGGATTCTTGACTCGTCCTCTATCCAAATCCTCAGCGCTGGCTTATATTCGTTCTTCTCGCGCTATGATCAAACGTGTATTAATTCTGGACGCGGCGATTGCCAGGATAAAATCTTGTACGTTGATCAGAGATCGGATGTGAGGATATATAACCTGGTCACAGCCGGTAGCGTTGAAATGATCAGCCCTGCGGGCGGTATACCGACGCTGGCTCAGCCCAATAAGAATGGTTTCGGCTCTTCTATCCTAGCATGGGCCAGCGGTCCAAAATGAGAGCAAAGATTGACAAAACCGTCTCCGAAAGCTCCAAGATTTGCGGATCCCAGGGGTTTTCGAGATTCGGAGCTCTCTTTAGTACCCAGATAGTCGTTTAAAAATGTTTCACAGCTTTTTGTGAGGTCGAGAACATCATGCGCCGCAGTGCGCAGACATCAGTCTCACTAAAGTCAGGGGAGTTTTGCAGTGACGGCTCTATGCAGGGTGCTGGCGAGCCGAGCCGATCCAATTCTCCTCGAACTGATGTCGTGGCATGCCAAAGTTATCGGAAGACAGCCGGTGTCAAGTCCATGTATCCGTCATTCGTGTTCATTCTGTCGCAGCAATCGGTAGTTGTCAACATCAGAGTCATATATGGTGATTGCATCGGGGAATTTGCGCAAGGTGTCGCCGTTGTATCGCATGCCAATTGACCGTACAACCCTTCGTTTTGGACCTCATGGCGTGGATGAATCTGAACAATGAGGAGTCGGAATTGGACGATACTCGAAAGATATTGGCCGAGATCAGATGACAGAACAAAAAAAGATCGACCACTCTATATTGACCCAGTGCCACAAAAGCTCTCTCCCATGACCCATGAAGCTTGCTTAATGAGTCTGCTGGGTGAGACTGCAGTATAGCTCCTCAAACGACTGTTCGATGGTTGGATGCAACCCAAAGATGGCTGGGGATTCTGTCTTTGCGGGGCTTTTCCGACCAGTGCAGTCCGCCAGTCTTTAAGGGTTACGTCATCGGCTCATAAATGTCACGTTGAAAGACAAGCTTTCAGCATGATGTGTCAATATGCCAAATCCCAGCAGACGCCAAAAGAACGACCATTCAAACTGGAAGTGTCTAGACATCATGCGGCGAAGCCATGAAAAATACACGAGAGCGCTGGCAGATGTTCATGTCCAGCCACAGGCGAAATGAATGTCATCGATTAACTGTGATACAACAGCCGGTGTAAATCAATGAATAGAAAATCCCTGAACCCTTACTGGACCTTTATTCTTGTCTGGCTACTCCTGAGCACGACAATCTTGTTCTGGCCAATGTACAAAATCTGACATTCATTTATCCGAGCCCTGGGCCTCCGAAGTATTACCATCTTCGTCCAGCAGTTGAGTTCTCGGGAAACCCCCCCGGTGCTCTGCGCAAACCGGCATGTTGGCCAAGTTCAGCTGAGAAAATAGCCTTTTTTCCTTGGCGTGCGGGCTTTCCTGTTGTTCGTTCGATGAAAAGCGGAGAGAATGTGTCGATCAACTCCGCACGAGCCTGACTATGATCCCTCCCGGCGTGGCATTCCTGCTCTTGTATTCTCTGGTGTTGTAGGCCGGGTTGTTTGGGTCGATCTTGATGCCGCCCTGGCCGCCCTTTTCAGCACAGCCAATAAGCGCCCTCTCCCTCTCGTCAGGAGAAGCCATCTCGCCGCCGTCGATGGCATCCGCAATATCCGTGAGCAACACGGACGATTCAATGCTGGGGTCTATGTGTTTGGCGACGACCGTGAGCCCACCACCGCCCGGACCAGGCACGAGTTCTTCGGCGCATGTTGGCCCACGGCCCATGGTAAGATACTGCGGCTCACTCTCATTCCCACTTGCGCGAAAACGAAGATAATCCGCCGCAAGCTGTACATCGGTGACGTCAATACCCTGAGATGAGCCGGCCTCGATGCCGTAACAGACTCTGTTGGACGTCGCCTCACATGAGTCCCGGGTTTGTAGGAGGGGAGTCGCCAAGACGTGACTCGTAGCCAAGGCTGAGAGAAGCACAAGAGATAACATGACGAAAAGCGAGGATGCCAATATCGAGTCGTTGATGTCAAAGCCAGAGAAAGCAGGCCAGCTAGAGAAGGCGGTTCTGCGCTGCTGACTACCAAAACCATCTAATGTTGAGGACGTCGTCGAGTTATTTATACTCTGGTCCGCTGCCACTGGATTCCCACGTCGAAGCAATGCTACCGAACTTGGAAGAACGAACAATGTCACCCGATGTTGGATCGAAGAAACCCTCCCCCCAACAGCACCCCCGCACCGCCAATCTCAAAGGGAATATATAGCGATCTTAGCCTTTTGAAAGCCTCAAAGTGCACTTACATCTCACAACATGGGCTGATCGTGCCCCAGGCAATGCGCCATTGGGCGTTCTGTCCGTCACATATCACTTTTGACCAGCACGATTTATACCTCATGTTCCATTGACAGCAACGTACGTCCAGCCGTAAGCCATCTGGCGAGTCATGAGCTCAGCTTCCCACAGGTTTCGGCAACACAAGCAGGCTGCATATATGAGGCCCAAAACTCGACTCAGAAGCAGACAAAGCGAGCGACAGCCGATGATTATACCCCACTGGCCATCTCTGGGTGCTGCGATTTACTGCTGACTTCCACTGCTGTAGGTGAGAATAGAGCGTCACCGTTGTCAATGAACTTCATTAGGTGAATGCGACCACCTGCCAGTACCTTGTCAAGAATGGCACGCTGATATGGCCGCGACTCGGAGCATCAGTTTTTAGCATGGTGACGTGGAGTGCGGGCAGTTCAAATAAACATTACATGCACTTCCGTGAAAGAAACACTATCATGCACGACAGCAAACGGCTTCTTGCACCCTGGATGCGCGGCTTACAGTGAAACATTATGTGTTGATTTGGAATGAGGTGCACTTCTCCAGCCATCTTGCCAGCACAGCCAGCCAGAGCTAAGATCGTTCGAGACTTCATGGCTCTTCATTTCACTTTTGGCGTCGTGGCCGAGTCGACATGAGCCTCCTCTTGCCTCGCCTACCTCGCCTCTTCTTTCAACCGAAATTGATTCGCGAAGGCTGCGATTTCAACCGCTTGCACAGAGCGTCGTTCAATCTCACAACAATGCCGGAGCGCAAAGTGAATACTACGACTCCTTGTTCCCGCAGCAGAAACTCGCGCCAATTGTCCATCATCTTCGGTAGTACTGAAACCGTGGGGATTCTCGGCATCATCCAGGACTGCCACTAGCATGGCGTCTTCGTCGAGTTTCATCAGCGGTCCAGCATGCGTCTTTGTGCCAGTCCCATATATTGATGTTTCGGCTGTTCTCCAGATACACCTCGACTGCTGCATCTCAGTGAAGAGGTTCTCTGACGTCTTCCGCCATGTTTTTGAGAAACGGTCTGCACGTTGAGGACATCCTCCGCCGTCAAAGACTGCGTATCTTTTTCGTTCGACCTCTGTCTGACTCATTTCATCATAAATTCCATTGCAGAAGCAAGAAAACGTTAGCAGGGCTAGGAAGTTCTCGGTGCTCTTGATATAGTCACAGAGGCCAGCGTCTCACCCACGTTATCGGACCAACACAGAAGCGGTACTGAGGCGTCCTGAAGCTGCTTCTGGAGAGGCCGTTGAGCTTGATCTGCCCCTGTATTGTCCCTCTTGCTTAGCCATATCATAGGGCTCGCCATGACAGCATGGAGTGAAATAAGGCCATCCCGCTGCAATTAGCTTTCCAGTTGAGGCTGCTTGAGTGCTCTACCATGCTATAAAGACAGACATCAATCGTATTGAAAAGCATAGAGCTGGACAGGTAGACGCGGTGTTTAGCAGCTTTTTCCAGCTTTCTGACGGTCGCAGGATTCCCAATCTGCAACAAATCAAAGAATCCAGAATCCCGATATTGGGACCGCTTGCTTTAGATCTTTTTCTTCTGATCTTTGGCGGAAAAAACTCACAAAAGTAGACATAAAATACCAGCGTGGGGGTCAATGCATAGAAGCCGGCCCCCCTCCCATTGTCACAATGCTGCTCTTGAAATGAATGCTCTCAGGTCCATCTCCGGACCGTGCAGAGCCACTGGGCCAAAATTAGAACAGTCCATCTGTTGCTGGACTTCCTCTTTCGAAACTGATCAGAGCCCTCTCCTATGTAACCCCCTTTTGGCCGCCCGGCGTTCTTTCCTCTTCTCACTCACCGCTTCCGTGGCATTCTCTCCCTCGTCGCAGAAGAAGTATGCAGATCTGCAATGCTCTCCTCATCTCGCTGCTTTGCGCGGCGGACCCGGTGACCGGACTCGGCCACAGGGAGAGGAATCTCAAGCAGCGACGGCCATTTGTCGAATCTTGGGTCGGCGATCAGCGGTCTTACAAACGGCCCGTTGTCATCGACCAGGGTGACATAGACGTGTTAGCCGGCCCCCCTGCCCCTGCTCCAGAATATGATGTCGAAGCCGAAGAGGAAAAGATCAGAATGGCACAGATTGCAGGGGTATGTATGAAGCTCTTTACTTCCTCCTCTTTCCCTTTCTTTACCTGTTTCATTCCTGCGCCTTTGCTGCGAGTGACGGCATACCAACGACTGATATACTGCTGTGCAGAGATGTTCCTTGGCGGGCACGACGGATTACGGGTCTTGCACTATCCTGTTCGAGCAGAGGGTATATGAATCCAAATGCAACAGGTTTCGGCCGGTAAGTCGCTGACCGGATTGTTTTTTTTGGCCCGCCCCCGTCACCCAACGAAGGAGAGAGGAGAACGAAGAACGCTTGATTGTTCACTAATTAGCCGGAATTAGTGCCCCGCGGGAGCTGAAAGCCCTCTTATCTTCTACAAGTGTCGGCCGTTATCTCGAAGCTGGTACGACACAAAAGAAGGAGAGTCCGATTGCGCACTCGGCGCAGATTATTTGCACGACCTACGACCTCCACCTCCATTGGACGAGGAAGGCATGATACGTCAAAGGCCCGATGCGAGAGCCGTCTTGAATTATGATTTGGAGGCGGTGAGATCAGGTCACAGATATGGCACCGTCGCATGGGGAGTAAGTCTCGTCTGCACTCATTGGTATCAGCCGTGCTTCCACTGCGCCTGTGACAGTAGTAAGCTGAGTTTTGCACCGTAGTATTGTGCGACGGGGTTGAATGATCCTCCGGCAAACGCGCCTGATTCTGATTCTGAGCTATGGCCGCATGGTCATAAAAGCTGGGGGGAATGTGCTGTTCGTCTCGAGGGCCGCCTTCGTGTGTTCCCTTGCTCAAGGGTCTCCTCGGTAAAATATCCCAGATCAGCCCCGTCCCAAACATAAAGTCTTGCAGCGCGGGGAACTAACACATGGACACGCTCGGTTCAGTGTCCCCCGTTCCGTTGGTCTCGTTTCAGGTGCGCTGTTGGCATCGATGACGGGCTCATCAAGGACACGGTCGTGTGCAATTATGGCGAAGTTGACTTATTTTACCCCGATTGAAGATATGTGCGGCCCGGATCGCCTCCCCATCGAATACCCTGAGGGATGACCATTCCCAGAGGTGGAACGAGACGACACTAAATCTCTATCCCTTCCCCCGTGGTGAAAGGATGAAATGACTGCCTGTGCGGAAAGGGATTTTGGCTCAACTTGGCGTTTGCCCTGGATTTGTCGCTGACACTCGGTGTGGAACTTGGTTTTCCGCCTTTTCAAGTCAAGGATTGATGAATTGGGGGACAATACGTTATGTATTACTCATTTTAGTTTTCGCAGGCCAGCAGACTCCTGTTCTATCAGCCTCTAATCATGAGCGACTCGAAATTGAACATGACTTCCTACAGGGCGTAACCGCTTCTCTTGACTTGGCTGCAACAACAATAGCGTCAGACGTCATATCATCGGTGGTGAATCAGGTACAGGCATAGTCACTTCATTTCCCTAAACCTTAAGCTGTGCTCAGTCGAAAACATATGCGTGAGTCTATTGAATAAGAAGTCTTTCTCTTCCATAATGCCATGCAAACCAGTCATCTCAGCACACTCAGAAATAAGAGGTAGCGAGGACAAGGGACTAGAATTCTCTGGGCTTTTGTTTCGCGTTGTAACTCCAGTGACACCGCTAAATATATTATGGTCGTCGCCACGGGCCTCCTCCATGTTGAATTTCTTGAAGTAAGCGACAGAAACAACCTACGTATTGTGGCATCTGATGGTAAATCAGATGAAATATCTCGGGCTAGGAGAGGATCGGGAAAAAAAAAACTGCGACTTCAGACAAGGGTGCGAAGAGCTAGAGTCGTTTGATGACTGAGACTTTACGACAAGGTGTTTTGTGGTTCTCTAAATAATCGCTCCAGCGGTCGCGTTTGGCTGGTCAATTT
>JAPFUF010001352.1:0-13701 GCA_030780645.1 Aschersonia sp. MBC 508 | reverse complement strand
CCCCCCCCCCCCCCCCGGGGACAGTCGATAATTTAATGTATAGGACAGTGTTAGTGGATAGCAGATTCAATGCGACAGATGTCGAGGGAATGCACCTGCCCCGCGAAAAGAACACTCTCTGCATCCTGAGCCAGTCGATCGCTCGTGTAGTTCTTCCAGGACGCTGGATCTGGAAAATACGCTGCAAAGCAACCATCTGCTTTCGTCGCATCCGGCATTTTCCCTCTCCCATTCCGGCAATCCCAAAATCACCTTATCCAAACCCCCAATTCATCCCGTCTGACTCGGTGGAGTCGACCCTTGATGCTTGGAACTGGCACGAGACACCTACAGTACATACTGGTAAGGCCGGCTGAAGTGGGAGAGCATTCGGGGAATGCCCCAAAACAGGGCTCGAGCCGATCGGAACCGGGAGCGCTGGAGCACAGCTACCATGACTTGCTGGAACGTGACAAATCTGGGTTTGGGGCGGACCTGGCGCTCCTGTAAGCCACGATACGTAATATCCTTTCCTCTTACTTCCCTTTCCACCTTGGAAGCACGGTCGCAATGGCTACTTATGCCGCACGGAAGAGAGATCATGGGCACTGCCGGGATCGTCTAGGGTTGGAATGTGATGTCACGCGCCGAGAGTCAAACGATCGCTTTGTCCTGTCCCGCGTATAGTGTGTACATATCCATGTACGGACATGCGCATCGAAAGCTGGCGGGGAGTGCTCGAAATGCCATGACTTGACTTGTGAATTGCTTTTTGACGGCCGGCACGCTTTCAGCGTACAAGACCCTCGCCGTTGATCGATACTTATTGTCGAGAGAACGATTCAGACTTCCAAATGCAATTCTCTTTGGCGATACCCTAACCCACCGACGAGAAGCTGCACTGCCTGAAAAAATGCAGAAAAGCACAGGACATGCTTGCTTTCGGCAATGTATTCACTCCATGCAAAGCCTCCTAGCATTCAACTGCCCCTGCTGCCGTAACTGCCGAGGTCTCGTTGCCCTTGCCTGCGGGAAGCAGCCCGTTGGAAAGCCTACGTCACATTAGAGACCTTGAGTCAAGCATCGCATGCAATTGTCTCATTGACCGCGGATATGTGACCCTGATGCAAATAAATTCCGAGAATCTAGCCCCTCCAAAACTCCCATCGTGCCCCCTGCAGAGCCGTTGTTCCCGAGTGTCGACCGTCATGGTGAGAGCTGTGCCCTGGAATCTGAAGGCATGTTTTGGTGCCTCGCATCTTTTCCTATTTTTCAACACGTTGCCCGAAGAACTCGTATTACAGCCAAGACCTAGAAAAAAAGCACCCCGATTTAGGAAGGGGGGGCGCCTCGTCCACGACCGGCGCCACGGCTATCAACTGTCAGCAAGGGAATAACATGTGAACAGAAGCAGATGCGTGAAGCGTTGACCCGCTACGATCAAATCTTCCAGCCTTGGATTGATAGACATGAACTCACAATTGAGGAGCGAACTCGCCAGGGGCACCGCCCTCCTTGCCGTCACCGGCATCCCGTCGTCTGTATCCACCCTCTCGGTCACCACGGTCGCCACGGTCACCTCCGCGGCCGCGGCCAAATGGTCGTCGCTCGCGCTCGCCCTCTCCGAGCATGCCACGCGGGGGGGCGTGCGACCGCTGCTGCTTGATGTGAGTCGCAGGAACGATTTCGGCTGGCAGGTGCAGCCATTCGCGCAGGTAATCAAGGCCTTCGGGGGTCAGGGTGTAATAGTAGTATTGCCAGGAGAACTGAGTCTTGACATATCCGCGGGAGTTGAGGGATTGGCACGCCTTGATGACGAAAAGGTTCTTCGTGTCGATGTCTGGGTGTTTCGGCAGGTTGAAATCCTTCTGTGCCACGAGGACACCCTCACGGAAGAGGTACTGGAGTAAAGATGTCAGTCAGGTCAACGTACTCCTCGCGCTGATGCCGCCGTTTCCATCGCTCGCTGAAATACCTCGTGGATCTTCTTTCGGTCGGCCTTGGGAATCAACATCGTGGCGGTTTGGAGCTGAGGTCGATGTTGAGAGGGCTGCTACTAGAGGCGAAGTTGCTTGGGCTCAAATTGGAATTCTTTTGTGGGCGGAAGCCCTACAAGAAATTCGAACCTAGCGAAGTGGGGTGGCATGGGGTGCAGTATGATGTGGCTGGTTCACGTGATCATCAGCCTCCTGCCTGCCATGCATGTGGCTGGTGACTCGACCTTTGACTTTCCAGGCATTGCAGCAAGCACTGCAGCCAGTCATCGCTCTTCAACCTCACGTCGCGAAAGACACCCACCACCATAAATCACAAACAAACCACTACAACACAAACAGAAACCACAATCCACAAACGCTTCAACTTTGACGCCGAACACCCACTGTTCAACATGGTTTCGCAACACCTCAACGTGCTCGTCTCCACATTCGGCGGCCTCGGGCTGCCTTCTACACTGGTCATTCCCGTTACCACGTCGACGACTATATCAGACCTACGCGAGGAAATCGCTGATCGTCTACCGTCGACCGCGAGCAGATTGATTATCAGCACCATATCAAACAGGCAACTCCCAGAAAAATCTGAAGCTCCCCTTTCGACGTATCTGTCAAGCAGCTCCGATGAGTTTATCTCTCTCCGACTAGCCGTTCCATTATGTGGTGGCAAGGGCGGTTTCGGTTCCCAGCTGCGAGCTGCTGGGGGCCGTATGTCCTCACGAAAGAAGAAAAACCAAGAAGATCATGGCTCAAGTCGTAATCTGGATGGTCGCAGGCTACGCACTGTCAACGAGGCCAAAGCCTTGGCCGAGTACCTTGCAATCAAACCGGAGATGGACAAGAAGGAAAAGGCAAAAAGGCGTGAGCGGTGGGAGCAAATTGTTCAAGTGTCCGAGGAAAAGCAACATCAAATTAAGAACGGCGGCCAGGCCCTCCTTGACGGTAAATGGGTCGAAGACAAGGAGGAAAGTAGCGAGAGAACTCGCGATGCCGTGGCTGCAGCCATAAAAGCCGGCAATTACAGAGACAACCTGCTCAGCGTATCGCATGGCTCCACTTCAAGTGAGCAAGCTGAAAGCGCTTCAACATCAGAGGACGACGGCAGGTCTACTTCCAAGGAACCATCGCCCGCAGAAAATGCGACAACCTCCACAAAAGGCAAGCCAACATCGTTCTTCGGCTTTCATGATGACGACGATGAATTCATGAGTTCTTCTGATGAGGACGACAAATGATTTACTGGAACCACGGGCGGAGAAATTCGACGGGGCTATGTTTTGGGCCGTGGGGTATTCGCTAGGCGAGATTGATTTACAAATGAGCGGCGTTGAAACGGGTTTTCTTGATACATCATACCACATTAGCGAAGGTCTTCCGAATTCCAAATTACAAGTTTTTTCATCTCAGCCAGTCATGGATGCGCATGATGGTCATAACCGTCCTCCACCCTGAAATGCAGCAGCAGAAGGCGGCTTCTAGTTTTTTGACAACTCTTTGGCACAAGGATCCTTTATAGGTCCTTCAGAGGACTATAGTACATCAAGCTATCCCAGGAAACATCCTTCCCCCCGCTAAAAAGCTGCCAGGTATTCCTGTCACAACACACGTGCGCGGCATCAGGGAACAAAGTCCATGATCTAGCTAATGACTCTTCGGTAGGCGGTTCATCCACATTTATTACGTTGAGATCCTGCAAGTCCTCGTCTCCAAAATCATTTCAGAGTGCTGCCGTAAGGTCAACTTACTCCATTCGGTCGTCCACCCCTTGGCCTCGCCATGGTAGTGGAAACGTGTGGCGCGACCTGAGCTAATGCCACTTATCAGCCTGCGTATGTAGCAAAATTACCTTAGTGAATAACACTCGCCTGCCTTTGACTCGAGGACCTGGTTGATTGAAAGTCGCCTCTTTGCTAATCTCGTCGCAAACAAAGGAATAGACTTTGGCGATCAAGGCCCACTTGCTTTGGAAAGGATCGTCGACTAAAAGAGAAGACCAAAGATAAGTCTTCGGTTGCCGCTATCATTGATTTTGCTATTCGCAGAGAACGTTAGCCTTGAGGCAGCTTCTGCGCGCCACACAAGCACCGATGATGAAGGCGGATCACGGGGTCCGCTGCTGAAGAGGGAGCAAGAGGTCGGTAGCAAAGTCAACGTTATCAGGTACTGTACAGTATACACAGGACCCTTGCCACGTTGCGCTGTGCGTTTGCGACTCTTGTGATGACGAATCTCGCACAATGGACGACAAGAGAGAAGATGAGGATATCCTCCATTTGGGGATTCCTCGGCGACTCCTGGTTCACATTCAACCAAGACTTGGCCCGAGATCAATTTGGGAAAAGCAGCATTATTTGAATAAGGCCGAGAGGTGTTTGGAAAGGTCTACCTTGTTCATCATGTAGTTCAGCTTACGGGCCCTCACAACACGTTTTGCTGTGATAAGGTATCGGCAGCTAGGCAAGAAGCTATCATGGGGTACGCTCAATGTATGTACTACTGAGCGATTTACTACACTATTTCTACTGGCGATGTTGCCCCTATTGTCGGCCACGACGCCACTCTTTGCTGATTGAGTTCCGCAAAGTAGTCTCCTGGTGACACGTCTAATGCCACCGTCGCATGATTGAGCAATACATGATACAGTACACTGGCTGTCTGGTCCTTGCGTCCACCTGAAGGGCGCCTTCCCGCAATTGGCCTTAGATTTATGCATCCAGCTTGACAGGGAAATTTCCAGACTCTACAATCCCAGGTTAGTCTTTAATCCACCGAATACAGAGCTGCCTCTCTCACCTCGCTGTTCATCCCACCGCTGGTGCCATGCGGAAGGGCACAATGACCGGTAGGCGTGCTTGAACTGTACAAGAGTCAGTGGTGACGCTATTGTTGCTCGATAAGTCGGGCTGCGCACCTGTTGGCAAGGACCGAATTCCTCTCCCTTGATGTTGACGCACTTGTGGTAGTCGACGTAGTTCTGCCAGCAGTGCTTGGTCTGGTTCACGTTGGGAAAGCGAGCGTCGGTGCCTGCAAGAAAGGCCAGCGTCAGTTTTCAGATGAATTCGGCTGCTCAAGCAAGCGCCTCGAAAGCGTGGGAAACATATGTCGGTTCAAGCATACCGGCTGCGAGAATAGTTAGCCCCAAGTCACGATCAGCCCATTTTTCGGCACGAGAGATTGTCCAGCCTACCGGTCACAAACTTGAAGGGCTTGGTGACAAGCTCCTGACCATCTTCCTCAGCCATTGCGATTGGGTTGTTGTCGTCGAAACTGGGAATTGCGAAGAAGTCTTGTTGTGAGGCTGTCGGTGGCGAGTCGAACGAACGAATAGTGTGGTGATGCGTTGACGTTGGCGGTCGGAAGGAGTCGCTCACACCAGTCAGTCGGTGGCACGGTTTGCGTGCCTCAGGCCCCTCCGGCCAATGAGCTTAGCCGATTATACATGTGGTGGGCCAACAGCCAATTGCTCCATATCGTTCGTGTCTGACACCCTTCAACCATCTCCGGCGAAGACCATAATTCTCTACAATTGCTAAGCCGCAATAATCGACTCGCGCACGGGCAGACGTTTGATTCTCTCCAAGATGCGTACCTCCGCGGCCCTCAGAATGTTCCGTCCAACGGCTCGCATGCTGCGGCCCATCCCCGTAAGTCTTGTGCAGTCAAGCGCACGAATGCGAAGTTGAACTAACAATGTACCAGAAAGAGGACCAGGCCGGTACGTTCTTTCGATGAATGGTGGTCGATGAGCATGACCACCTCAACAATCTTACGCATTTCCCTGTGCTGAGTCGTGTCACAGGCCACACCATCTCTCAACGTTTGCGCAAGCTCAAGCAGATTCCTGCCGAATTGATTCCCCTCGGTAACTACATGTACTGATCCTCGACTGTTCAAAGCCATTTTATTGACCAAACCTCTAGCTGTCGTCGTTGGCTTTGCGGTCGTTGCTGCTGGTTATTCGAGCTTGCGAAAGTTCACCGTCGACAAGAACCTGCGATTGTCCAGACAGGGACCGTCAAGCCGCTCTGAACACTGACGGGAGTGATATATGCGGAGATGAGTATCGTGGACGCTTGTTTTATTTCTGCAAAAGTGGCAACATGTAACTATAACCATGAATGAAGGCCATGGACGATTCTAATTCGTACATTCCGTCCCTGTGACTAAAGGGAGAATATCCAGCGAATCCATGCTCTTTTTTTTCTTCTTGAAACCCCAACACCGTCGCTCTGCAGCAATTTAAGTCAAAGGAAATGAATTCATGAGCTCAGGCTGGCTTTGGCCCGGCAACGTCTAATCCCTCGAGGCCCTGCATGGGATCCGCCACGGCGCCGTTGCTTGCGCCCTGGTCTGCCGAATCCCCATCTGGCTCAGTCCCAGCATGCTCTGCCAACCAGCCCTCCTGTGCGTGCATGGTAAGTTACAGTTGATTCTGTCGTCTTTGGGCTGAAGATGATGACATACCTGCTCCCAAACTGCTTTCTTGCTGCCCAAGCCCTCGTCAGCGCTCTTGGGAATTTTTGCAGGAGACACTTTCAGAATCTTGCCGAAAAACTCAGACTGGTTCATGTTGTCGATGGCCTCCTTGGCGTCGTCTTCATCCTCAAACTCGACGTAGGCAAAGCCTCGATGAGGCTCTTCTGATTTTCGTGAATCTGGTTTTGGTAGTTGCACCTCGACTATTTCCCCAAAGGGTATGAAAGCATCGAGTAAATGGGTGCTGGTGACAAGCGGCGATAGACCACCGACAAATACTGTGGCTTTCCAGCGTGCCGCGTCTGTCATGATAGTAATCCTTAAACAGCGGGTGAGGCTATTGGCGTTATTTTCAAAGGAGTGTCAGAGGATGTGCTTCATCTCATTTGGGGTTAAGCTATGCAGCTCTCATTGGCTTGTTCTTCAAAGCCGCCGCCCTGTGTGCACCATACAATGCCTGTGAAAACGGGCGGCGTTTCACGTGACTGTCTCCCGCCTCTGTCTTAGCGCCTTGCACCTGCTTCAAGCAGGCAGGCAGGCACCGACCGGCCTCCTATAGTGCTTGGCGGGAGGAGCTCGGGAGGGAGAGAGAGGGAGGGTCCCGTAAGTTATCATCGGCTCGCCTGCAATCTGGCATCATATCCATGACTTAGACGCACATTGCGCGGGAATCCCGATTCCACGCACTGGTCATCATCTTGACAACAAAGCTTTGAAAGCTCGCATTGACTAATGTTAGCACGCTGAGCTTGGATTACGTGTCCAGAAAGTCCTTTTTCTTTTCCACCAGCCGACCAACGTCCAACGCTGCCCATCGGGCTGTGCCAATATCCCCAGAATGGTGCGCCTTCGAGAGGTGCCCCGAACGGCCACCTTTGCTTGGTTTCCAGGCTCGGGGAAGCCACTGCTGGTGTCCGGCACACGCGCTGGCGCAGTAGATGCCGATTTCTCAGACGAAAGCAAGTTGGAACTTTGGGACCTCTCCCTAGACGACCAGCAGCAAGGTTTGGAGTTGCAACCTCTGGTCAGCATCACAACTGATTCTAGGTACCCCGAAGCCAGTCCAATTATGAGCTCCCCTCGTAGGAAACTCGCTGACAAGTGAAAAGATTCTACGACATTGCCTGGGGCCCTGCCGATTCTGATTATCCCAAAGGCATCATTGCTGGCGCCCTCGAAAGTGGCTCTCTGGAACTCTGGGATGCCGCGAAGCTCGAGGCTGGGGTGTCAGACGCCCGCATCTCTCAGACGTCCAAACACACCGGATCTATCAAAGCCTTGCAATTCAACCCGCTGAAGCCCCGTGTCCTTGCCACCGCTGGGACCAAGGGTGAGCTCTATATTTTTGACATCAACGATATGGAGAACCCCTTTCGATTGGGTAGCCCTACTGCCCGCTCCGAAGAGATCGAATGTCTGGCGTGGAACAGAAAAGTATCGCATATCTTGGCCACGGGCGGATCGGGGGGTTTCGTCACTGTATGGGATTTGAAAACAAAAAAGGCATCCCTGACGCTCAATAACAATCGAAAAGCAGTCAGTTCGATTGCTTGGGATCCAAATAACTCAACCAAGCTGCTCACCGCGACGCCCGACGACAGCACCCCCGTAATTCTCCTTTGGGACCTGAGGAATTCCAATGCCCCGGAGAAGACACTCCAGGGCCACGAGCAAGGCGTGCTCTCTCTGTCCTGGTGCCACCAAGACAGCGACCTGCTGCTCTCAGCCGGCAAGGATAATCGCACTATCGTCTGGAATCCCCAGACGGGGGAGAAGCTTGGAGAGCTACCTGAGATGACCAACTGGACTTTCCAGACTCGATTCAATCCCAGTGATCCCAATCTCTCAGCAACTGCGAGCTTTGATGGCAAAATCACGATTCAAACGTTGCAAAACACGAATCCCGACACGTCCCAAACCCATGCCGAAAAGAACCTGGATGGCGAAGACTTCTTCAGCGCCGCACAAACAAAGCCGCAGGGTGCGTCTTGGTCTCTAAGCAAGGCACCGAAGTGGTTCGAGCGTCCCGTGGGTGCTACGTTTGCGTTTGGTGGAAAGGTCATTGTCTTCAAGGCCAATTCGCTACAGCCCGGACAGAAGCGCTCTTCCACTGTGTTGATCACCAAGTTCTCCGCGGATGCCGATGTTTCCGAAGCAAGTGAGAGGTTTCAGCAAGCTGTCACGGGCGGTGACGTCTCAGCTATTTGTGACGAGCGGGTCAAGCAGGCGCAGATCGAGGATGAGAGAGCCGACTGGAAGGTCATGCAGACGCTGGCAGGAGAAAACCCCCGCGGTAAAATCGTTGACTACTTGGCCTTGAGGGAAGATGAGCTGGTCAACGGTTCCTCGGAAAAAGAAGCCGATGGTCAGTCCGTCGAGCCCAAGCTTGCAGACGATATGAAGGAGGAGGTCAAGGACGATGCGGATTTCTTCGGTAGCGCAGACGATGGTGATGACTTTCTCTCCAGCCTCGCTGCCACCAAGGGCGCAAAGACCGACATACCTTTCCATCTGTTTTCCGACGGAGACACTTCGGTGGAAAAAGAGATCACAAAAGCCCTTATGCTCGGCAACTTTGTCAAAGCAACCGACATTTGCCTGAGGGAGGATCGAATCGCTGATGCTTTCCTGATTGCTAATTGCAGCGGACAGGAGCTCGTCGACAAAGTCCAGTCTGCTTACCTGGCCAAGAAGGGCGGTACTCCGAGCTATCTGCGACTGCTCGGTTCTGTCATCTCGAAGAATCTCTGGGATGTTGTCTACAATGCGGACCTTGCGAACTGGAAGGAGACCATGGCCATCCTATGCACCTTCTCTGACCCATTGGAGTTTCCAGATCTTTGTGAGGCGCTCGGTGATCGAATCCAGGATCACGGATCCCGCAAAGACGCATCCTTCTGCTATCTAGTCGGCTCCAAACTGGAAAAGGTTGTTGCCATCTGGATCGCCGAGTTGGAAGAGGCGGAGAAGGAAGGCATGAAGGCGGCCACCGGAGGCTCTGCTTACTCCGTCCACGTCAAGTCTCTCCAGAACTTCATCGAGAAGGTGACTGTCTTCCGCCATGTGACCAAGTTCCAGGACGCAGAGCAAAGTCAAAGTGCGGACTGGAAATTGGCCGCTCTCTATGATAAGTACACAGAGTACGCCGATATCTTGGCCGGCCATGGACAGCTCGAAGTAGCTCAGAAGTATCTCGATCTATTACCAGCGAGTTACCCCGCAGCCGAAATTGCCCGGAATCGTGTCAAGTTGGCATCGAAGAAACCTGCGGCCCAGGCGCCAACACGTCAACCAGTAACGAAAGCTGCGACCCGGAGCCAGCCTGTTGCCGCTTACCCAACTTCTCAGCCAGCACCAGCCGTCCCCTCTGCGAACCCATACGGCAACGCCAATCCATACGGCAACGCCAGCCAGCCACAGAGACAGGCTCTTCCAACTCAAACCTCGCAGTATGCACCGCCCCAAAACCAGTTTCAACCAAACTATCAACCGCAGACAATGTATTCATCACCCGGCCAGCCAGCCTATCCCGGTGCCGGCGCCGGCATGGTGCCTCCGCCGCCCCTGACGAGCGCTCCTCCTCGGAGCTCGTCCTCGACGCCTTCGGCCCCTCCCTCAAGCCGAGCCAAGAACACGGACAACTGGAACGACGTACCCTTGGTGACCAAGGCTGTGCCCCGAAGATCCACGCCCGTGGCTCCCATCACGTCGCCATTTCCAGGATCAGGCAGCCCCTCAGCTCCTCCTTCTGGTCCGCCATCGGCTGGACTGTACGGTCCACCACCCAATGCGACGGCGGCGCCTCCTCCCAAAGGCCCCGCGCCTCCTCGAATGCAGTCTCCCATGACAGCGCCTCCCCAGGGTGTACCACCGCCTCCGAGACCTTCGTCGACGATTGCCAGTCAATACTCTCCCGCGCAACCTCAACCCGGCGCGGCGCCATCGCCGTTCCCCCAGGCAGTCCCTCGAACTGCGTCCCCTTACAACGTACCCCCGGCGGCAGCACCTCCTACCAACCGGTACGCGCCGGCTCCGGTCACTCAGCAGCCTGCCCAAACCCCGGCCGGCGCCATGCCTCCCCCGCCGGCCGGTCTAGGCAGCAGACCACCGCCGCCACCCGCGAATGCCTCCGCGCCAAGGCCTGTGCAGCAAGCGCCCCCTCCCCCAAGAGGCCAGTATGCTCCTTCACCTTATGCCCCCCAGCAGAACTCTACAGTTGGCCCTCCAATGTCGACTGGACCGCCTCCGCCTGGTCCTCAGTTGACTGGACCGCCTCCGCCTGGTCAGTCACAGACGATCTCACCTCCACCGAGGACGGCGCCTTCACCAGCGAAGGCCAGGTATCCTCCAGGAGACCGGTCACATATCCCTCCCAATGCACAGCGTCTCGTTGAGATTCTGAGCTCAGAACTACGACGTATTGGTCCTCTAGCGCCAGCATCGTATGCTCCTCAGGTGAAGGATGCTCAAAGACGACTAGACATGCTGTTTGACCATCTCAACAACGGAGAACTAGTTCAGCCAGCCACAATTGACCAGCTCACGCAAATGGCCGATGCTATGCAGAACAGGGATTTTGACACGGCCTTCAAGTTGCAGGAAGAAATTCACAAAGAGAAAGCAGAAGAATGTGGTCAATGGATGGTACGTGATTTGAGAACCGGCCACGGACAGCTGCGAGGTGATGTGGTGCTAATGAGTCGACACAGGCCGGTGTAAAGCGCCTGATGCGTATGAGCAAAGCGACATGAGGGAAAATGGAGGGCGAAGGGCTGTAGGACTGCTGGGTACCGGTGGAAGGGCTAGGGTGACACCGTTCAGGTGGCCACGGCATGTTTCAATGGCAGGCGAAATGGAATCTGAAAATGTGACATGGTACGCTCAGGTCTAGATCTGGACGCGTCTTTCTGGACGCGAAGTTATCTTATATGCTCAAATTGCGTTTGGCGCTGTGAGCTCCTTACCCGGCAAGCAGGCGTCAGCTGCAAGGCGAGGGCCAAGGGGGCTGGCTTTGGCGGCGGCGGCTTCAGTGAGTGGGCGGACGGTTGACGATGATGGATCGACGGCCGACCATCAATGCTCTGGCGTGCGAGGATAATAAGGTAGCTTTTTGCTAAGATCCAAAAAAATAGAGGGACCCCACTCGCCCCACAGCTACCACGCAGTGTAGATCTACTCCAAGCTCATGCTCGCAACGTCACTCCCTGGTTCGACATTGGCTTCTCCGTCAGTCCGCCTTTGCGATCAGAGTCCCTGCGCCCCAGACACCATGACTGAGCACGCGGAGGCAGCGGCTACAAGCTCCAGTGATGCCTCTGAGTTGAGAGCTGCAGAGCAAGCGCGGCTCCGCAAGGAGCGTCGCGAGGCCAAGATCAAAGCTGGCGGCGCCGACAGGCTCAACAAGATTACGGGCATAGGCGGCCGGGTGGTAGGAGGTGAGTGACTCTGCTTGCTTGCTTGCTTGCTTGCTTGCTTGCTTGCTTGCTTGATCCCCGTCAACATGACCAGTTGCGGCCGCTGACGCAGCTTCACGACCACCAGAAACGGAACAAGCAACGCCCGTCGTGCCGACAGATGCTCCCGCTCCTTCTCCTGCCAAAGCACCGCCCCAGGTCCACGCCGACCCGGACGAGATTGACATCTCGCAGCTCAAATACGAGGCCCGACCCTCGTCGTCTCCTCTCCCTCCCGCCGGGTCTGGCATCCCGGAAGCTCAGCTGCGCCAGATGATGCTTGGCCTGGAGCAGCAGCAGCAGCAGCAGCGCGGCGGTCCCGGCCCGGGCAACCCCCGACCACCACCACCGCCCCCGGCGAACGAGGACGACAACGACCCCATGATGAAGATGATGGCTCAAATCATGGGCGCCGGCGCCGGCGCCGGCGGTGGAGGAAACTCCTCCTCGCCCTTCCCCGGCATGCCCCCGATGATGCGCGGCATGCCCGGCCCGCAGCCCCCGCGCGCGCCGCCCAGCCCCTACAACACCATCTGGCGCCTCGTGCACGCGCTCATCGCGCTCACCCTCGGCCTGTACCTCACGCTCTTCACCGACTTCTCCGGCACGAGGCTGCAGCGGGCGCGCGCCGCCGTCGCCCACGAACAACAGCAGCATCTCGCGGCGGTGGACGCCGAGAACGAGCGGCACAAGCGCGTCTTCTTCTGGCTCTTCGCCACGGCAGAGGCCGTGCTGCTGACCACGAGGCTGCTGCTGGACAAGGGCCGCGCGCCGCCCGAGGGCTTCGTGTGGACCGCCGTCGGGTTCGTGCCCGAGCCCCTGAGGGGGTATCTGGTCGTGGCGCTCAAGTACGGCCAGCTGTTTTCGACGGTGAGGACGGATATACTGACGTGTATGTTTGTGCTGGGCGTGTGTTCGTGGCTCCGCGGATGAATCATGATGGCTTTCCTTTGCACCGCCAGGATGAACGCAGCAGAAGCAGAAGCGGAAGCGGAAGCGGAAGCAGAGCATATAGCATATATATGGGGATAGAAATATTGATTCGGCGACTTGGCGCTTTTGGGTCATTTGTGGAAAGTGCATGTTGTCTCGCGGGTGTACGGGCGGCATTCGTCTTCTGCGCGCTGGGCTGGGCTGGGCTGGGCTGTGTCCCACGTTCTGGAGGGCAGTCTCCCTTGATGCCGGGCTCTCGTCAGGTCACAATCGGAGAGGGAATAGGGGCGTCGTAGTTTGATTCATACAGGCTGGTTTATATCTACTCGCTGTGCGTGGCAAGTGCCGTTACCAGCAACGGCGCAAATCAGCCAGCCACACAGCACGTTTCTCTTGGATGCGGCTGCTGCTGCTGCTGCCGCTGCTGCCGCCGCTGCTGCCGCTGCTGCAGCTCCGCGCAACGGGCCACGCAACGCGTGCATCATCGTGTCTTTTGAAACCCGATCGCAACAGAGCTGACGACTCTGCCGACTTCTCTGCAGAGATGCGACACTGCCTTATGTGCAGTAGCCTGTGTCGCACATGTATCTGTGCCAGCAGCTTTGCAGGTCCATGAACACGCGCTTGCTCCACGCCGGGGCTCATCAATGCTCACTCTCACTTCTGCCAAGAATATGGCTACTGTCACTTTGGCCTGCGAAACCGAGTGACGCCTTTCCCAGCTCATCTCCCAACCACCGCTACGAACACATGCAATGTCACGCACCACGCCAAGTACAATCGTAATTCTCTCTGGTCGTGCTCGTATTGCTTCCTACACCACCAGACCCGCTACCCTACTCCCGCCCCCCCCTTTCTCCCCCTTC
>JAPFUF010001351.1:0-15550 GCA_030780645.1 Aschersonia sp. MBC 508 | reverse complement strand
GGGGGGGTCCGCTACGTTGCCGACGCGTGGGGATGCGTCCATCGCGATGCCGTGCTTTGCTTCGCATAAGTCTGTCAATGCGGACACCGGGAGTGGGAGACAGAACAGTTTGCCAGGCAAAACGTCAGTCATTGACCGCACGAGCTAGACTTGCCTGTCGAAAGTACTGCAGCTAGTGGCCACAGAAGTCTGTTGCGTCCGGCAGGTGAAAAGGCCAGAAACAAAGACAACTTGAATGCGATCGAGGTTAGCGAGGCGGAACATGCTGTGCTCATATTGTTTACTTTACGCACTCGGACCCTGAAAGGAGGTAATCTCAGCGAGGGGCACCCGCTGAACTCGGCCCTGCCGATCCCCACTGGCCGCTGTCCTCGGGCGCTTCGCCTGGGTGCCGTGGTGGGTGCTGTAGTGGGGTTGCGGTGACGACATTTGTTTGGGCATAAAAACAAGGGCCTCGTTAGGCACATTGCGTCGACACACATACCTGCCATCCATACATCTCCACCCTCGTCGTCGTCGTCGTCGTCGCGTCGCCAGGGCCGACAAAACCGCATACCACAAGACATTTGCAGATTTCTCACCTCGTTCTTTAGCATTTGACATCACCAACGAGCAAGACGGACGCAAGTTCGCCGCGCGCGATCAAAAAAAAAAAAAAACCTTTTCTCCCCGCTGTCACCCCCCGAAAACTCCCATCATGGCATCGGTCACGTCTTTGGACAAGGACCTGCGGAAACTGCGTCTGGACAAGTACACGCCGGCCGCTGCAAACGAGGCCCGCGTGTGGGTCGAAGAGGCTCTGGGAGAGCAATTATCTTCTCCAGATCTGCTCGAGGGCCTCAGGGATGGCGTTGCCTTGTGCAAGTATGTTGCACCGCTCACGCTTCGTTGCGACTTTGGTTTGACCCTGCTGACCCGTCCAGACTCGTCAACCTCGGCACTCCGCCCCCTGGTATCAAGTTCAAGCAGTCGGCCATGCCGTTTGTGCAGATGGAAAACATCTCGCACTTCCTTCGCGCCTGCCAGGCACCGCCTTTCGACCTGCATCAACACGACATGTTCCTCACCGTCGACTTGTACGAGCAGAAAGACCCGGCACAGGTCTTGCAATGCCTGGGCGCCTTCAGCAGAGCCGCCCACGATGCCGACCCCGGCCGGTTTCCCGAACCCATCGGCCCCAAAGCCCGAGGAATCAGCCCGCAAGCTTCTGGTTACGCGTCACCCAATGGTCTCCGCGGCCGCGGGGCCTCCATCAACAGCAACACATCCTCGATCTACGGTTCCAGACCGGTGCTGCCGCATCGGACCGGCGACGTGACACCTACTGGCCGACGCAGTCCCGCCAAAAGCCCGACTGCGGGCCCCGGTTCACCCGGTCCTGTTAGCAGCTGGAGCAAACGTGAACACGAAGGGTCCACGGCGCCGGCATGGAACATTGCGCAGTACGGTTACATGGGCGGTGCTAGCCAGGGCAACCTGGGCATATCATTCGGCGGCATGCGGCAGATCACTAGTGCTGGTCCTCAAGTGCCGAGCTTGGCTGATAAGGAACGCAGGCGCAAAGAAGAAGCCGAGCGGCTGGACGAAGAGGAGCGCCAACGGAAAGCACAGCTCGAAGCCGAGGAGGAAGAAGCGGCCCGCGAGGAGGAGCGCAAGTGGGAAGAGGAAACGCAAAGACTACGCGATCAAGAGCGGCGCAAAGCTGAGGAGGAGAAGCGAAGGTGGGAAGAGCAAGAACGGCAATGGAAGACGGCAGAGGAGAGGCGTCGCAAGGAGGAACAGGAGGCCGCAGCCAGACTGGACGAGGAACGCCGACGGACTAGGGGCCACAGCGACGCTCGTCTTCGTGGACAGTTCCTGAGTCAATATCAAGCCGAGCAGGCCGAGGCAGACAAGCGCGGCAGCCGCGGCCAAGAGCTCCAGGATCAGCTCGAGCGGGCGCGCCAACGCGAGGAGGAGTACGAGCGGGAACGACAGACACGAGGCAGCAGCAGCAGACCGGCGAGCGAGGCCGCTCCGGCCAAGCGTCGGTCGAGGAGTCGAATGCGAACGGCTTCACCCGGGCCCCCAACACCGCCGGCGGTAGGGGGTCCACAGCGCGGCCAGAATCGCTTCGAGTCGTGGACGAGAGGCGACGACGAGCGCGAGCAGCTCCGGGCACAGTGGCAGGAGCACCAGGACTCGTCCAAGCGCGCCGCAGAGTCACCAGCGCCAGAACGGCCGCGACAGCAGTCGTCATCAGCCGGCACGGACACGTCACCCCCCGGCCCAACCCACGTCACGTCGCCCCGTCCCCTGCCAGAGCCCAAGCCCAAGCCGACTTCCCCCAACGTAGCCGGCAACGCGAGGCGGCCGCTCCCTGACCCTGCCAAGTTTGCGTCTCCCCAACCCCCGGCTGCTGCTCCGGCGGCGGCGCAGACGCAGCCGCGTCGGACCTATGCCCGCGAACTAAACCCGGCAGAAGAACAACCACAGCCTGAGCAGCGACCGCGCGTGCCCAGCAAACCGAGCGGGTGGGCGTCCAAGTCGCTCCTCGAGCGCGAGATGGAAATGGAGCGCCAGCGCCAGCAGGAGTGGGAAGAGGCCCAGAAGGAGACGGCCAAGGCGGTCCGTCCGGGCGACGGGGTCGATGGCATCGGCGGCGGCGTGGGCGGACGCTGGGACGTCAACCAGTGGAGCGGCTACACGGGAGGCGACTCGCAGAACAGGGGCGCGCAGGGCATCGGCTCCGGGAGGCGCCAGATTGTAGGACCGAGGCCACTTCCAGGCGCGAACCGATGACGATGATGATGATGACGATGACGACGACGGTGCCTGTTGTCGCTGTTTTTCCTTGTCTCTCTGCGGGCTTGTTGTTTTTTTCCGAGCGGATCATTCGTGCAGGACGGCCAGCGGAATGAAGCAGGAAGGGAAGGGGTCGTTCTGAATAGTCGCGGGAAAACAGATGGTGGTTCTTCTGATAGCGGACGGCCTTTCTCACGCCCTTTTTTTTTCCCCTTTGCTTTTTTTGGTCATAGTAATGCCTTGTTTCAATACCTTGCAGGGGCGCGGTAGAAAGGAAATCACGGATTTAATTACTTTTTCCCTTTCGTCGTACACTTGATGGTGCGTACATTGTGCACGCCAATCGTGAAAGAAACTGGGCCACGGCGACAACGAAAGAGGGAAAGTAAAGGCAAATTCTCAAAGTTTTGATATATTCCAACGTGAAGGTGTGCAGCTGAATTCTCATCTGCAAAGGGGGCCGACGTCTACCTCCTTTATGTGCGCTCGTCTGCTTTCCCTGCAACTTCCTCACGTCGTGCACCACGACCCAGCGCCGCCCATAAACGCCATGGTCATGATTTTACATCCAGAACCCTTCCCTTCCTCCTTCCGTCGCCGCTATGCAGGAAAGCCCGCTCAGAGAGGAAATCATGCTACTGTAGCGCACGGATCAGACGTCTCGGCGACAGTCTCCAGAGCAGCCTCGTCTCGACACCGCTGGCACATGCACCATCCGCCAAGGCTTCCTCGCGCCCATTCCCGACGCTGTCTCACCGGGAGGGACACATCGCAGTAGTGGTTGAGGATCTCGTCGCCCTTTTTGATGCCGCCGGGCCGAGAGCCCACGAGACGCTCCTTTCGCGCCCAGAGGACCATGCGGCCGCCCCAATCCCACGTCACGTTAGGATCGCAGTCGTGGTTGGCGAGACACCAGTACGGGTGGACGGCAGCGACGTCCGGCCGGCCATCACGCGGGTTCTTGCGCGCCGACGCCGTGCCCCGAAACTTGGCGTACAGCGTGTTGAGGACCCAGAAGTCGTACCGCGGGAGCCGTGTGTAGATGTCAACGTCCATCTTTTCGAGAATGTGAAGCGGCGTCTCGATGCTGTATTTGAAGGAAAAGGGCAGCGTCCACTGGGGCGGCGGACCGGCTTTGGGCGAAATGTCAATGTCGTTGGTGGCCGTGGGCACAAAGTCGCCCCAGATGAAGCGCACCTCGCGCACGTCGAGAGGGTGCTTCTCCTGATGGGCCGCGAGCGCGAGCACGCGCGAGAGCAGCAACAGATAGAGTGTCTCGTCGGCCTCGGACGCGTCGGAGTCCTTGGCGATGGCGTCGACGTCCTTTTCGCACACGGCAGGGTGGTATCGCTCCTGCGCAACGTCGTGGCAGAACTGGCTGCAGAAGACGGTGTCGAAGCAGTCGTCGCAGTTGACCGCCGCCTCGGCGCCCTCACTGCCCAGCGGCGGCAGGTCGGAGCTGCAGGCGTCGCAGACAGCGTCTTTCAGGCGGTTGTTTGCGGTCAGGAGGGAATACTCCCGCAGCACGTCTTCCCCTGCTGCTATGTCTTCGGTGGCAAAGACTCCGAGCTGTCTGCAGGTCGGGATGATATCGTAGTGGTCTGTATTGCTGGCTCCTTCCAACAAAACAGGCAGCGTTGCGACTTGCACGGCGCACTTTGGTGCCATTTCCTTGAAGTCTGCATTCAGCGCATCCAATGAAGCCTGCGCGAACCGATCTGGCTCGTGCATGTTCCACGGATACACCTCTCGCCGTACCAGGCCGCGATCAGGGAGCTCGTTCACGTCGAAGTCATCGCGGCGCAGCCGACGTCGGGCGACTGCGTTGATATGATTCCGCGTATTCAGCAGTTCCTGGTTGCCGGAAGCCAGCTTCAAGCCTCTCTCACAAAAGCTGTGCGCGCTTTTCAAGCATCCGCAGAGCAACAAGCTGAGGGACAGAATCTGGAAGGCACGGATCGACGCAAGGCCTGCCAGTCGACGTGCAGCCTCCTCGCCCACCCCGAGGTGTTCTATGACACTCGGCGACCACTCCTCGGGAAGATCTCCGTACACCATGACGTCCGCAAGGGGCACGCCCGTATACCTCATGAGGCTCTCCATGGCCTGTTCATGGTACTCAAAACCCTCGTTGCAGACTTCGTCTGTTAGAAGCAATGCTTTGTACGCATCGCCAGCGGCAAGATCCGGGTAGCCAAGGTTGGAATGCACGACGGCACGTTGAAGGTAAGTAATCAGATCGTACGGCGAGCCCTCGAGACCTTCTGTCAGCTGCAGCCGACGGTCGAGCTGCTGCTCCCGCTCATTGACGCCATCCTGGATTGTCATGACGCCCAAATCATGAGGTAGCCTTTGGAAGAAGTCCCAGTGTCTCTTTATCCGTTGCTTTACTTTTTGGTGCGGTATTCCGGGACGTCCCCTTGTGGAGTAGGCGCTGTGATTGTTCTGTGAGAGGCGTTTCTTTCGCCAAGCTCCCGCCCTGTGTCTTGGTGTCTTGGTGTCGTGCTTGGCAATAAGATAGTAAAGGCGAAACTGGACGGAAACTCTATCGAGCCTGTCACTCAAGATCAAGTAGCTTAATGCTGAGCCAGTTGGGTTGCACAAGCCGTCCAAGCCTGATTCGTAGCGTGAATCTTCCCAAAATGAAAAAATAATGAAAAAAGGTTAAAGCTTAGAGCAGAATAAGAGTTTCGGGCTCTAAGTGATTGTGATGAGCCGGGAAAAATTGATGAGGTCGACAAGAAACAAGGGGGAAAAAAGAAACTTGAATAACAAGAGGACTGAGCGCTTTGGCTCTAGCGCAAGAGTGGTTCGATGGTGGCACTAAAAATGGAAAAAATCGAGTTCTTCTGCTTCAACGCAGGGTCCGAACATCCCAAGGGTCTATACAGTAGGCGATGGACGAAGTTGCATCTCGAGCCAAACGACGCGTTTCCGTTGCCACACTTGGCTGTGGCCCTTTCAACAGCACATGGGTGGCGTCGCAGCCGTGAGGCGCAAACGACTGGGCCCCCATGTCCTGTATGCCATCACAGCCCTGGTTTCTGTGCTCTGTTTGGGCAGAAGCAGCAGCCGCGGCTGGCCCGTTGAGGTGGAGACGATGCCTGGAAGCAGGGACTGAAGCAGAAGCAGACAAAAGAGTTGAAACAAATTATGACAATACAAGAACAGGAGAAATTTTCTTCCCGCTCATCTGGCCAATGCGCTGCTGAGAATTCCAAAAGACCGGACGGAAGGAGCCACACGCGCAACGTCGATGGCGGGAGCTAATTCTGGGGCCTTCGTTCCTGCCACCCCTTGACAGCAAACGGACTGATTGGCTGTCCTGAAGCCCGCTTGGACAGACCCATTCCCTTCAGCCCAGTTCTCGCAGCACAGGCCATGCATTGTCACGTTGCGAAGTTGCTCTTGTCCAGCATCAGAGGTAGCTTTGCGTATCAGTCTGTACAGTGCTGAAGTGCCTGATGATTGAGTGACGCAAGTATCAGCCCGGTGACGTCTCTGGACCCGGATTTCATCGGCTCCCCAATTCCGGGCAGCCATTCTTCGGATCCGTAATCGCCTTCGCTGTTTAAGTCGTCTCGCCAGGCATCTTGCTCTCAGCACTTGACCGCGATGTTCAATGAGCCAATCCACGCCTCATTTTGGCTTTAGACATGTGTCAATAAATAACAAGCAGAAAGTATAGTCGTGCCAACTGATGCAGTCAATCACTTTACCAAATATTCTCCGAGGCATGAATGCCTTGCCGATTTCCAGGCGTCGCAAGATATGCCGCTCTGTCGGATGCCCCCCCCTTCCGCCGGGTGCGAGCCTTCCTCATCAAAGCCTGGGGCATTTGACCTGGCAAGACGTTGGGCTTATCGAAGGATCGTCACTGACTCTCCCAAGACTGCTGCAAGGGCATTTCTGCGTGCGCCCTGTCGACTTTGACGCGCAAATGCTTCTACGCTGCGAGGAAAAGTATGCTACCCGAGAACTATGGACGATGCAAATGGTAACTTTGGATCGGCGACAAAATCGATGAGCGGCTAAGAGTTGTAGGTCTCGTTCAATTTTGCAAATGGCTCTTGCATTTTTAAGCACGGTGATTGGTTTTTTTACGCGAGTAGAGAAACAGCTCAGCATAGGCAAAGGGCAACTCCGAACGTGAACATATCATGCAAATGGCCCAAGGCTCTAACGCCCCTTGAGTCAAGACAACCGGCACTCCCGGACATCACGCGTTATCCTGACTTTTGTTCCTTGCAGCGTGCATTTTTCCGTCACGGTCTCTCGTGTACAGAACATTGCACATGGCAATTCGTGTCATTTTTCGATGGGAAAAATTCTTCGATTTGTAGGAGTCTGTGAAATTTGCGTCAGACTTTCAGGGACTTAAACGGCAGAACGCATAACAGATTATCTTCCGAATCTTCTGCTTTTCCCCCCACCTTTCTTCTCCTGCCCGTCATCGCTCTTTTCTTCATTGCAAGGGCGTTTAGCTTAGCTGACAGGTCAAAAGCCGGTCGTCGCATCAATGTTTCTACTCGACTTGCTGGCCTAAACTGATCAGTCTGGCGATGCCTACGTCCCTAAACCTTTAGCGAGGCCTTTCGGCATTTCAGGACGGTGATTGGATTATCTGAGGCCTTGCCAAGTCAGAATTGATTCGCACGCGACTCTCTCGGTGAATGGCCGAGCGGCTTCAAAGCTACCTCGTTTCTCGTTGCTGACTGTAACTTCATATACGTATATAAGTCGGCAGTTTCAATGTGGACAAGACAACTTGGCCGAGTGGTTAAGGCGTTTGACTCGAATGTTAGCGCACCCTGAACGGGCTAGCAAATCACAGATATCAAATCCGTTCGCGGGCGTAGGTTCGAATCCTACAGTTGTCGTCTTTTTCAATGTCTGGGTACAATGCATCATGTGTTGCCTGAAGATCGTTTGATAATCTTTAAATTTTTGCGTCATGAAGACCAATTTGTCATTGCGCTATTTCTGCCGGCTTGAAATGTTAGTGTATGGGCCAAGCGATTCGCCTCGGATTGCGTCTTACGTTAAGCATACATAGCAAAGGAGATCATGGGTGGAACCATCAGTCGGACATCATTCACGCCCCTTCTAGGAACGTTGAACGTTGGGCAGCAATATTTTCTATAAAATTTTTAGCGGCTGGTATTGAGACAAAGCCATTCTCGCTCCCCACATCGAAAGCGAAAGGTGAGCCGGGAACACGACAAGCGCAAGTCATGTCAGTTTCTTTGATGTCGTCAGGCCAGAGCAGAGGCGCCTTCCCTGTGCACTCCCCCGCCTCTGCGCTCGCTCGACACCACCATTCCATTCTAGTCCGCCGACACAGCGCGAGAGAGAGAGGAGAAGAAAGCCAACTTGGCCGCGACTTATCTACCTACCTGGGTAGATACCTGGTGAAATCACGCCCTGAATGAACCGCGGCAATCATGAGGGTAAGTGGCATGCAGTGGGCCTGTCTGATAGTCACCAAGCGAATGAGACAGCCGAATCCTGCGTGCAGTGATTGTGTACTGAATGTGCGCGCGTGTGTGTCGTCATTTAAGTTGGAGAACATCGGGGCTCCTCCATCTCACTCTGACGACCTTTTCTTCCTCTGGGTTCTTCAGGTTAATGAAAGTATCTTATCGGGCCTGTGGAGCCCTCCTCCTCGTCTTGTTGAAGCGGCGGCGCACCGCACGGCTTTTCTCCAAACTGTGCTTTTTGCTGGCTTGACCCCGCGCGCGCTTCCGTCTTCCAGAACTGTTTGGTCCATGGACTGATATGAAATAAGGCGCATAAGTTTCTTCTTTTTCCTTTTCCCCCCCTTCTCTTCCTCCTCCTTCTCCATTCTTCCCCTCCTTGTTTTTTTTTTTTGGCACAGGCCACAAAGCACGAGCTTGAGCTTCCCTGTGCCCGGCCCTACTCCAACTCGTCCCACCGGGGTCCATTAACCGAGGCGCTTGTTTCTGCGGTGCGCTGCTGCAACAGTTTCCATTCCAGCCCATCCACATCCCGCCTTTTTGCTTCGCCGCCGCCGCAAAGAGATCGACATTAGTGCGTAGACGTCATCGCCACGCAACTCGTTCTGACCCGTGCAAGAAAGGGAGATTGTTCATTCCGTGTGGAAAAAATAGGCGATTCGCCGGCAAGCTTTCTTACAAAAAAAAGAAAGTGCCGTCTACTTGCCTCAAGGGACCAGGGCTGAGAAGTTGAAGATAAGAAAAAGCAGTATCAGAGCGTGCCAGAGAGCGAAGAAAAAAAATAGGGGAGAGACGAAGCGATAGAGAGGAGAACAAGGAAAGGACAGAAAGGAAAAAAAAAGAAAACAAAGAAAGCCAAGATGCCGAAATCACAGCCCAACCTGTACGCTTTCCCCAGCGTCGACGCCCTCGCCCCGGCGCTGCGATCATACATTGTGCAGGCCCAAAACGCGGGCTTCTCCAGACACGACTCGTTCAAGATCGCCGTCTCGGGGGGTTCGCTGCCCAAGACACTGGCCCAGGCACTCCTGGCACCGCCACCACCGCCGCCATCATCATCATCTCCTTCCTCCACGGGCAGCCCAGACGACAAGATCGACTTTGCCCGGTGGGAAATCTTCTACGCCGACGAGCGTGCCGTGCCGCTCGACCACGCCGACTCGAATCACGCGCTCCTGAAGGCCGAGCTGCTCGACAAGATCCCCCCGGAGCTGGGCCAGCCTACCGTGCGGCCCATCAAGACGGAACACCTCGACGACATCCAGGAGCTGGCCGACAGCTACGAGAAGATGCTCGTGGACAGCTTCGCGAGCCGTGACTCGGTGCGCCTGCCCATCTTCGACCTCCTCCTGCTGGGGTGCGGGCCCGACGGGCACACGTGCTCCCTGTTTCCCGGGCACGCCCTGCTGCGCGAGACGGACGCCTGGGTCGCCCCGATCGAGGACTCGCCCAAGCCGCCCCCGCGACGCATCACCCTGACGCTGCCGGTCGTGACACACGCTGTCCGCGTGGCGTTTGTCGCCACGGGCGCCGGCAAGAAGGATATCATGAAGCACATCTTCGACTCGGCCGAGGGCTTGCCGTGCACGCTGGTCAACGATGCCGCCGGGGAGAGGAGCAGCTGGTTCGTGGACGACGCCGCCGTTGAGGGCGTGAGTTTTCCCCGCAAGGCGTTTCTGTAAGCTCCAGACTCAGGGATGGGGAGAAAGCAAGAGATTCGGACGAGGAGAAAAGAGAAAAGAAAGCGAGGGAAAGAGAGAGATGAGAACGAAGACGGGGCGTCTACCAGACATGAAACTTGAAATACAACAAAAGAAAAAAACAAAGAGAGAGCAAAGAGAGAGCAAAGAGAGCAAAGAGCTAGCCAAAGACGGAGGCTACATAGGTCGCGGATTGCTTTTCCTCTCTCTCCGTGGGCTCTGAGCACACAAGAAGAACAACAGCAAATCATCATGTCTAGTTCTCCCATATTGCAGATGTACAGGGGACCATGAGATTCAGGGCGGGAAGGCCGGTATTTTCCTCCAGATGCAGTTCCCAATTCTGAAAGACGACGAAGAGGTTGAAAAGGAAAAGGAGGAAGGGGAGGCCGGGCCCAAATTTTCGTTTCTAGTTTTATTTTCTCCCTTCACTATAGATTTCCCTCATTTCTAGAGCAACGACCAAGACACAGAGAATTTCTCAATGTTGAGACATGATACAATGCCCATCTAAACGCACACGCACGCATGCATGTTGTCACGGAGAGGATTTAAAACTCACTCACATCACACGGTGCGCCATACAGCTTCTGCTCCGGGCGCATCATTGTTCTCGTCATCATCCATGTCCGCATTCATCTTCTTGACCCATTCCTCCTCCCTCGCAGTCGCCTGCTGCTGCATCTCTCTCATGGCCTGCAGCTCGCTCCTCGTGCCATCCAGGAGCGCCCGCGCGCCCACTAGCATCCTCGCCAGACTGCTGCTTCGCTCATCGCCGCTGCCGCCAGCAGTCAAAAGGCAGCTGTCACCACTGTCCTCAATAGTTGACAGTTGAGCAGTCCACAGATCCAGCTTCCTCGCTAGACCCGCGCATTCGCTCTTCCAAGAGGCATCGAGCTCTTCCGCGAACAACCTCTCCGGCTCAACCACCACCTGGGATGGCGGCGCCCTGGCTGCATCGCTTCTCGCCCGCTCGGCCTTGGCCACGCCGTCTATCCAGCGCTCAAAGCGCTGCCCTGCGTGCTCGTATCTGCCTCCCGGATCCGTCAAAGTCCACAGCCCCGTGAAGACGTTGTCCAGAATCTGAATCTTCTCTTCGAGGCCGCTGCCCGCCTCGCTGCGTGCTGCCCACGCCTGCAGGGCGAGCATGTTGTCCTGCTCGTCCGCGCGCCGCTCCCTCTCAACGAGCAGCTCATTCTCGCGACACAGCCGGCGGAAGCGCTGCTCCAGCTTGATCTTTGCACTGCATTGCCATTGCGTCTGTGTCGTTGCCGCATCCCGGTGAAGGAGGTGAAGATGAAGAAGCTCAGCCTGGAGTCTGCTCGCCTCGGCACGGGCGGCAACGTTGGCGGGGAGTTTGGAGGGCGATGGCGGCGCGAGGATCGCCGAGGCCGACGGCTTCGGGGCCTGCGATTTGGCGGGCGAGTAGTGCTGCTGCAGGGCTGAGAACGATGGGCGCTGCTGCTGCTGTTGAGGAGCTTGCTGTTTGGCTGCGGGGCGTTCTTGCTGCAAGGGCGGCCGGAGGGAAGGTGCGGGGGTGAGCGTCGTGACGGTGCTTCTCGCTCTGCTATGCGTCGCTTGCTGGCTCGTTGTCGTGCTCGTTACACTACCAGCTCTTGATAGATGTGGCCTGGCTGATGGTAGCGACCTGTTGACGCCGCCCGGAGGCAGCTGGCCACGGATGTTGCCATTGTTGATGGCCTGCGAGCCGGGCTTTATCACGTCATGTCTGCTCCGCGCGAGAGACGCCGGGCGGTTGAGGCTAGTGGAAACAGGTCGCGGGCTGCGGGCCGTGCTGATGGTCGACGACGGCGTGGCGATGAGGGATGCGGGCCGTGTAGATAAGGCTGGCTTGACCGGTAAGCGGCTCGGGGACTGGCTATGCGTCTGCGTCTGGGACGAGGAGACTGACTGTTTCGACTTGGCTTCGGCCGCTGACGACGTCGGAGGCTTTCGTGGGAGCCGGCCCTGGTGCAAAGAGGACATGGCTGCTGAAGGGGGGAAAGCGGACGTGGAGCAGGATGCAAGGCGGGGAGAGTAGGGTTCTTTGGTTCAGAGCTGCCCCTGCATTCGACTTTGAGCTCCACACCTCACGCTCCTTCGTCCGATCGAGCGAGTACTGTGCGTGCGTTTGCGAGGGACTCGACCAAGCACGCGGGAATGCAATCCACTGTGCATGTGCGTCTAATTAATACGCCAGGAGTTTCTTTCATAAGTACATGGCTCCTTGAAACTTGTTCCTCGCCCCTACTGATCGATCCAACTGCAAATTGGGGATTCTGTATGGCAAAACTTCGACAAACAACGTCCGGCCGAGACACTTCGCCGGGTCGGTGATTGGAATAGGGTATCTCATGTCGCGCTAGACCCAAAATAAAACGATTCCATCATGATTTCCTCTCAGCAATTCATAACATATATTATAACCCCGATGCCAACCATTCAGGCAGGCACCTGAATACCGAGAGCCGACCCGGGACGCGACGCAGAGGTGAGGCTGAGGGGTGTGCTCATGCCTAAGCCGTCCACGAGGCTCCTTAGGTTCCGCTGATGACCATTGAACGATTGAAGGCAGCCTTCACATATACGAAGGTGGCAAAACATGCATACCCAGCGGTCTTCCACGTCAGCCTTGTCACACGTCTGACAGGTGAGAGGGTAGTTTCTGTTTGACCTGCGATTCATCGCCTTGTGTCTGTGAAAGCAGCTGAAATGTGATTCACTGATAGGCCTTGAGGCAATGATTGTGCCGGGAGTCCAGGTCTTGTCCGTCCGCAAGGGAAAGTACGCTGCCCTGGGGTCGGGCTCGCCCGTAATCTTCATTTCGGGATAAAGCGTTCCGTCTCTGCCGCGGTACATGGGTCCTTGAGTGTCCGAGAAGACTATTCTGGGATCGGGCCCGCCAGCTGCTGTCCCCGGCCGTCTTGACGGACCCATGGAAAGACCTAGACCATTTGGCCCAGACGGGGAGATGCGTTTCGCCGCGGGATCCGGCGAGGCGCTGGTTTCTCGAGCATGGATGGCCAGATTCTGCCTCGTCGACATAGGGGACAAGACCTCGATAGAAGGAGACGGCCTGCTCCGCCGCAAATCTTGGAAGCTGGTCGCAAGGCGCAGGTCTGGCACCGACGACGGCAATCTTTGCGTAGAGGACGACTCGAACGGTGTCGACGAGAAAGTCGGCGCTGCCGTCATGTCCAACTTCGGTGACTGGGGTGGCAGTGTCTTGGAAGTGTCGGTCTGTAAGCCTTCCTTCGGGGATCCGGTGGCGGAGATGGGCGAGGCTGGCTTGACCATTCTGTCGGCCAAGGCCGGCGGCGGGTTGATGTCGCCCGCCCGATATTCAGGCGTCGGGGGTCTTTTGCTGTCTGTACGTGGAGGAAATGCCCTCACTTCGGTAGAGCTTTTGTCACCATGAGGGGTTTCCTTTTCCTTGTGTGGAGACATCATCTTTGAACTGCTAGATCCCGTAAAATTGTCTGTCGACTCCAGAGTTTTATCCTTCGGGGGTGGCCTAACGTTGCGTCCCGGCAGGCCAGCGAGTGAATTTCCGGGCAGGAGAGCCGGCTTGATGTCGGCAACTGACTCGTCCCCGACGGTTTCAGAACTTGCATTGATGACAGCCGTTTGAACAGAGGATACGGAGGTGGTTGAGCCGTGGCTGTAATTCAGTTTGAGGTCCGGCAACTCCTTGTTCTTTTCGCTAGTCTGTGGTCGGCGCCTCCATATTTCTGGTCTTGGCGGCAGCGACGCCTCCTCCTGGGCGGAGGGAGCTGAAGGCAGCGGCTTCAGAGGCGACAGGATCGGGTCGAGCGCGCTACCGTCCTTGGGGGGCAGGAACGGCGCGACGTCAGACTCGCGTGCGTATTCGCTGGCAAGTGGGCTCTTTTGTCCGCCGAGCGACGGAGGGGCTGTTGTTGCCGGTGAGAGGGTGTCGAATTCACGGGGGCTGCTGGCCGCCGTCGTGGTGGTGTGAGTGCGACCAGACTTGGGGGCGTCGGGATCTCTCGAATATGCTGACAACAGGCTGCATATAGAGTCCGTGGGGGAGGGCTCGGGAGGTGCGACCAGACTGAGTGGTACGGCAGGTTGCGCGGTTGCGCCAACTGGCCGTCTGGGAATAGCCATTAATACGTTTGACGATGAGATGGGTGGCGGCGAGGCCAACTGGGGGCTGCCGGACCCAAAGGAGGGCGGCAGAGGAGTGCCTGGTTTCGAGGAGGATGAGGAGCCGACAGGCTTACGGGCGATGCTCTTGACGCTTCTGTCGTCATCGAGCAGTCTCGGAGAGGGAAAAGCAGGCATCTGCAATTGATAAGGTTCTTTTGGCAGCGGGGGAGGCGGCGGCAGCTCAAGGTCGTCGAAGGGGACCGAGGGCAAGGCCTTTGAGAATCGCGAACGGCCGCCTGTGCGAGTCTCGCCAGGAACAGCTTGGAGACCCAGCATGGCTTTTATCCCGTATCAAACACTGAGAGGGAAAATAAAGGGGGGGGGGGATCCAAGGGCGGCTGAGGGCAGCCAGCGCCGTGGCTGGCGTCTTTGATGCGGGTTGCCTCAGATGGCTCAGATGGGGCTCTACCGAGCAGTCCAGTTCGACTAGTGCCGGCACGGAGGACTTGGACGGACGACGAGACGACGCAGAGGAGGTAGACCGCAAACGGTGTGTAGTTGATAAAGCCCCGACGCGCCAAGTGGCAATGCAATTTCGTCGGGGTTCAAGGCATAAAGTGTCGGCTGCCCTTGACGGATGCGACCGTCTCTCCCGCACGACGCGCGGCCGAGCAGGCGAAAGGGGCTGTGCGGCAGGACTGGGATGAAGACAGGAAAAAGCCACAGAAGCAGGTTTTTGGGTCGAGTTGAGAGGGCAACTAGGAGGATGGAAATGGGAGGAACCGAATGGTTGAGAGGGACGTCGCCCTTCTCCGCGAGCTACGCGATGATGAGGTAAGTGGGCATGCAGCGCCGGTCCTTGTTTTGAAAGACCAAGGACCCTGGTCTCGCGAAGCAGGGTTTCTCCTGTTGGTCATTGGGGAATTTGATGACGGGACGGGCACCGCCGGTGATCTGGGCTGGGGCAGAGAGAGAGAGGCTGGTCATGGCCGGGCAGGGCAGGGCGGGGACTCTAGGGGAGCAGTGAGGTGGCGACGGCAATTAGCCCGCTGCATGTACTGTAAGTCGGGTGCATACCGTCCAGGCACAGCTGGCCCTATCGGTAATTTGAGGACGAGCCGTGAGAGCCTTGCCCCTTTGCAGCGCAATTAAAGGAAAAGAAAGGCCGCAGCCTCTCCCTCTAGCGCTGCCCCGGACTGGCATGCCTCCCCCCCATTGATGAGCAAATGGTCAGGGGTAATGGAGGGGCGCTTTTGACGTATCCCGTCATCGCAGGCGTTCCGAATCGAGCAGTGAGACAGCCACGGACCCGCTGCCAGGCGCGCTAATGGTCGACGGTTCGAAGCAACGCAGCGCACTGTCAATGTGCAAAGGCTAATAATAATATGTAAGCCTGGCAGGGCGAATGGAGACGGGCGGGTATAGCAGCAGCAGCAAACCCGTCTGTTCATGGACAATCCCATCCCATCCCATCCCGTC
>JAPFUF010001349.1:0-28185 GCA_030780645.1 Aschersonia sp. MBC 508 | reverse complement strand
AGCACAACGTTGCCGCCGTCTCGAGACACGGGCGGGTCGATGGCTTGACCGCATTTCCAAAATCCCCCCGCAGCTTCAATCTTGCCGATTCGAGAGAGCGAATAAACGTCGGCAACTTATTACCGGATGCCAACACGCTAGGACAAAAAAAAACTCAAGGGAGGGGGGAAAGAGGTGTGGGAAAGGCGGAGATGGGAATAAAAAAAGTGCAATCGTCTCACAAAACCGCCCGATCAGCGGAGCCAGTCTTTTGGTCATCACCGTACGCCCAGACTGGTGTCGTTACCACAAAAGCGCCAGGCCGCTGATCCACACACCGTCTGAGCAATTTGGGCGATTTGAAACTCAATTTCTGACAAAAAGAGTGCGAGTGTGTGTGCACCGGTCTCAAATGGTTGGAATCACCAGATCGGCAACCTCTCACCACCTCTTCATATTGCTCGGGCCAAAGTCGACGCTGTCATGCCCTTGCCGATATTGCCAAGAGCCATCGCAGGGCAAGTCGAAATGCTTCGCAGCACAGTAGGCGGATGGGCATGGGGCCCCGCCGTTTCTCTTGCCAAGGGCGCCGTCCTGACAACGCTCGCGAGTATCGAGGTCGGCACGCTCCTCCTCGTCGACGAGCCCGGCGAGACTCGCCATGTCTTTGGCCAGAAGCTGTCTGGCGGTGTTGACCAGAAGTTGTCGCCCGGTTCTCCGGCTCGGCGTGCCGACGCCATACCGCGGGTTGAGCTTGTTGTCAAGAGGGAAAGTTTCTGGATAAGACTGTTGCTTTTTGCAGATATTGGTTTTTCGGAAGCCTTCATGCTGGGCGACGTGCAATGCGAAGACTTGACCTCGTTTTTCCAAGTAAGTCTTTTCGCAAATGGTCGGCATAGACTTCGCTTGCCAATATATGAGTGACATTTTTTTTCTTCATTTTTACAGCTCTTCATCATTAACAGAGACCGCATGCGTAATGGCACCACCATTCTGTCCGGCGTGTCAGCCTATGTATCTTACTTGGCCCGCTCGACTAACACCCTGTCCAATGCTCTTCTCCACGTTTCTGCACATTACGATATCAGCAACGAAATGTTTGCCGCTTTCCTTTCAGAAGACATGACTTACTCTTGCCCAATATGGCTCACGCATGCGGGCGCTGAGAAGGATGTTGAAGGTCTTGAACAAGCACAGTACAGGAAACTCCATCGGTTTATCGACGGCGTCAAGTTGAAAGCCTCTGATCATGTTCTTGAAATCGGGACCGGCTGGGGCTCCTTTGCCATCGAGGCTGTCAGAAAGACAGGGTGCCGTGTCACGACCATCACTCTCTCCAAAGAGCAAAAGGAGCTGGCTGAGAGCCGGGTACAGCTCGCCGGCCTCTGCGATCGCATTGAGATCAAGCTCAGCGACTATCGTCAACTGCCGATTCCGGAACAGCCATTTGACAAGATTGTTTCGATAGAGATGATTGAACAAGTCGGTAAAGAATATTTGGCTACTTATTTTCACCATGTCAACAGACTTCTCAAACCCGAAGGGGGTATTGCCATGTTTCAATGCATAACTATGCCTGAAAATCGTCACGAAGCATATTCCAAATCCGTGGAGTATGCCCCTCTCCCTTCTTTCCTTTTGGCTGCAAGCAGCGTCTTTGATCAGCTAGCTGATCAACGCGCTACAGCTTCATAAGCCGATATATATTTCCGGGCGGCTATCTACCCTCTATTACCCAGCTCCTTAATCACATAAATGAACAGTCCAGTGGCTCACTCATCGTGGAAAAAGTTGAGAACATTGGTGGACACTACGCGAGGACACTACGCCTTTGGAACGCCAATTTCCAGCAGCGTTTCGATGACAGGATCAAACCGGCATTGCTTTCGAGTCATCCAGGCATGACGAAAGAAGCTATTGAAGTGTTTCGCAAAAAATGGGAGGTGAGAATCTCAATGACGAGCTGAGTTTGCTCCAGATAAGGCTGACAACAGGCAAAGTACTACTTCACGTACTGTGAAGCTGGCTTCGTGACCAAGACGCTGGGCGATGTGATCATTACTGTTGGACGAGAAGGAGCCTTGGAGCTTATGGAAGGAATCCCCCTGTAAAACCACTCCCTCAGACGCGCCTCGTGCATGTCGCAGCATTGGACAAGATCTTGACAGCGTGCGTGGGCCTGTTTTTGGTTAAAGATAATTTGAGAAGAAAGAAGCACTGCACATTCAACGGCGTTCACTTGATGTTAGGAAAGATGGCTTCGTGCTCCCAACATATTGGTTACGACATAATTGCGCCGGCTTTGCAGCTCAAGATTGATGGGCTCTAGCAGTCGCCACCTGAGGTTGCATTTCGAGGTTTTTATTAGTATTTCTTGCGTTTTGACTGCGCGGCCGTAGGCTTTCTCGGCGCGTAGCGATTGGCATGGTCCACATCAAAGGCCGGCTTGAACTTGCGAAAGAGAAGCATTGTCACCCGCGCATCTTCCGTACTCGAGTGCGAGCCTTCCTGGATCTGGACACCGAGCAGCTCGCGCGCCAGATTCCGCAGTGCAGGCTTCCGCCCGTGGCCGTGTTTCCTAAAAGCCCGATGCATGGCCGTGTCCCGAACATCCTTGGCGGGATGATCCAGCTTCAGCGCATCGAGGTCGTGCTTGACGTCGTGGCCCACGAGGATCCGCCCCTTCAGTATCTTGGCCACGTCGGCCTGCACGTCCTGAAAGTCCCTGCTGAACCTCATCTCCCGGGCAGACACGCCGCTGACGGACGTCCGCCAGTCCGTGACCCGCTCGCGTGGCCTCACGTACGAATCATATATCTGACGCCCGTGGAAGTCGACCGCGCTGACCCTGGCGAGCGCCGATTCGTGGCCCCCCGGCCCGACACCGACCATCTCGCAGTCCAGCGCGACGTACTTCCCGACCACCGCCACATCATCCAGAGACAGCCCGTGATTGACCCGGTCAGTGTGTGAATTCAACATCATCGAGTTGTCTCTGAGTCCGAGCCCATATGCCTCGGCTAACGCCTCGCTCGAGGCCTCCTGCCCCCCGTTCTTCATCCACACATGCGCGGCTGCCGCTGGTGGGTTTGATCGTTTGTCCTGATCCGCCCGTGTTGTTCTTGTTGCTGTTGCTCTTGCTGTGGCTGTCGTTGCTTCTGTTTCCATTTTTGAGCTGTGAACACCCCCCATGTTGACTTGCGATGAAGCTGCTGCACCACGACCGCCGCCACCACCGCCAGGCGATGTCTTGACTCGGTGATGACTGAGCCGCTGCGACGCTGGCGCGGACTTCCTCTTGTTCTTCTTGATCCCGGCTGGCTGTCGCGATAGCAGAGTCTCATTTCTCTTCCCGCAGAGAGAAGACTTTGGCCCGCGGGAAGGAGAAGAGGCGGACGGGGAGGAGGAGGCAGCGGCTGTAAGCTTCGCCTGGAGCTTCTTCCAGTTGGACGACAGCTCATCCATGGTGCAGCCGCTGCATGCCCTGCCCAAAGTGTGCGAGCGAGCCGGCCACCGAGTGCAGGGTACGGGATCTTTGCGAACTCTGTGAGACGTTCATCCGGATGAACCGTTTTTGTACGAGGTATCTGTGGCGCTCCAAGCCCAGCGGAACGTTGCTTGTGAAAACTATGAGCAACCAAGCGCCTTGATTTATAAGTATTGTCTATATTCCCATTGACATTTTACAGGGATGAAACTCGACATTCGTTAAGAGCCGCAAAAAGGCGAGGCACCTGGGGGGGATCTTTCGCATCACGTGACGCTTTAAGCCCAGCCATCTTACAACGTCCAAATCAGAGTCATCGCCACAACACAAGCATGCACAAATACACGCAAGTTCACCTTTCAATCACAACAAAGGCCTGCAAAGGATACTTTCCGGCCATTGTCCTCGTGAAAAGCCTACCTTGCACTCTATACATCCGCCTGTGGTTATTTGTGTGCTTTATCAATTCACTCTGCCGCCATGCCAGGCACCCTTCGCTTGAAACGTACAGAAACCCGAAATCTTACCACGCGATGCCATACTTGCCAGTCAATAGACATACATTTAGATACCCAAGGAAAACTCAACGCCCACATCAATATCACGCGCTTCGAGAAGAGTGAAAATGTCAGCAAGCTAATCCTCTCAGCCTGAAGGGGGAGACGTCAAGAGGGGCTGGAAGAGCGTATTCAACTTACCCATCTTGACAACCTTTGACAGCTGCACCGACTTCTCGGCAGCGCTCTGCAAGTCGTCGATTGAGAAAATCTTCATGCCTGATTCGTTGATGATCTTGTGAGCAGCTTCAACATTGGTGCCTTGCAGACGAGCAATGATGGGGATCTTCAGGTTCAAGTTCTCCACAGTCTTAATCAAACCCGTAGCAATGTGATCGCATCGCACGATACCGCCAAAGATGTTGACAAAGATTGCGGTAACCTTGGAGTCGCTAGTGATGAGCTCGAAAGCCTCCTGAATGGCGGCGGGAGTAGCACCGCCACCGACGTCTAAGAAGTTGGCGGGCTGACCACCGTTTAGCTTGATGATGTCCATGGTGGCCATGGCCAATCCCGCGCCGTTCACGAGGCAGCCAATATCGCCGTCAAGCTTAATAAAGTTGAGGCCAGATTTCGCGGCACGGACCTCGTCCGGGTCTTCCTGCGTGGTGTCGCGCCACTCGAAAACCTCTTTTTGGCGAAAGTCGGCATTGTCGTCGAATCCAAATTTAGCATCCATGCAGAGGACTTGGTGGTCGTTGGTCTCGGAAAGGGGGTTGATTTCAATCTGTGTTGAATCGCGCTCCAGAAAGATCTTGTACAGCTTCTGGATTGTGTCCTTGGCGTCCTCGATGCATTGCTCGCTGAAGCCCAATTTGGTCGCGATGCCACGGGCAATCTCGTCGGTAACGCCCTTGTTGATATCGATGTAGGTAGTAATAATGGCGTCAGGGCTCTCTTTGGCGACAGTTTCGATGTCCATGCCACCCTGAGAAGAGGAAACAATGACGGGGCCCTGCGAGGCACGGTCCATCAGAATGGCCAAGTAGAACTCACGGCGAGCAAATTTGCGCTCGCATATGTAGACGGCATTACACAGACGACCGCCGGCGCCAGTTTGCTTGGTGATGAGCTTGTGTCCAATCATTTGCTGAGCAAACATCTCGGCTTCGTGTGGAGAGTAAATGACGCGAACACCACCCTTGAGACCATTGTCAAAAGTGCCTTTTCCACGACCACCCGCGAGAACTTGGGCCTTGATGACCATGTCCTCGGTGCCAATCTGCTTTGCAACAGCCTTGGCTTCCTCAGCATTCTTTGCGACTGAACCTTTGGGAACTCCGACGCCATACTGGTAAGGGTGTCAGATTAGCGAGTTGCTATTGTACAAGGAACGCGGGGTCCTTTCAAGGTTTTTGTGTGGAGTGATCGATAAAGACCGTACCTGTCGTAGGAGATCCGCAGAAAGGTACTCGTGAATGCTCAGCAGTCGCTTTTGCTGAGACGCACCGGAAACTTTGGCAGACGGTGTGATTCGGAGCTGCTGCATAGTGACATGTCAATGACTCTGTCCAGAAGATAGGACATTATGACTGGGAACAGGCTTTCGAACCTTTGAGGCCGCCAGGGCCGACGCAAGGCCGCGACTACGGCCAATGCTGAGCATTTCGACGAGTTGGAGGCAGCTCTTGAGTCGAGATTGATACAAAGACGGCAAAGAAAATTTGTGCGAAAAGTACGATCGTGTAGATAAGCAAGTGGTTGAAGTTGTTGGCGTGCTGTATCGGCCGCAGCTCTCTGGCCGGGGGAAAGCGGATTAGCAGACTGAGCCGGACTTCGGCCGGGACAGGGGGCAATTTGGGGAAGTTTGGCGGAAAAAGATAATGCCGCACCACATGCAACTGATAGCCGTTCGCATGCGTTGCTGCTTGGTTGGCCATTGCAGAGGCACTAATTCGCCTGATACTCTGTCTCTAGATTTCACCACGCCAGCATTGTTGCAGGCTGCTTATCGGGCGCACATCAAGGTTTGGCCAGGCGCCTTTCTCTTCCATCTTCGATTCTCCGAAATCACCGCCGCAATCTCATAACGAGCCTGGTCACCGATGAAAACGGCAAATGTATCTGCCACGCGCTCTTTCAATCTCTGCGCTTGCCCGCCGAGCTCTGACCTTATCAAGCACGTCAAGGTACTTGCATTGTCGTGGCAGCGCAGCTGCGTCGATACCGTCTTTTGGCGCGTGTCATGCTCTGACCTAGGGTTGTATCCAAATGCCAAAACGAGGCGTGCCTCGTGCGTTGGAGCACCAAAAAAAAAGCCCCTTGCTACCGAATTGTACAAATCCGAGCTTGATCTCGGCTAGACCCACAGCAGCCTGCAGATCTACTTGACTGCATTCACAAATCCCAGCTTCTAGGGATAATATGTCATGCAGTTTTTGGAAGTCCGTCATGCCCCGATAATGGCCTGGTGGTGAATCCTGTACCCACTGTTGTAAAGGCCGCTTCAACCCGTAGACACGGACCGGCCCCGCTATGTCACAGGGTCTGGAAGCTACAGCCTCTTTAGTGCAGAGTAGTGTTTGTTGTCTCTGTGGAAAGCTCGAGGTTTCTGGGCTGGATTGGACTGAACATGCATACATCATGCATGCATAATCACCCACCTTTCCATCTCTGAACAGCGAGATCCGAGGCGACCTTCTCCCTTGATTCATCCCCCTCACGTTGCATCTCGGAGCCAGTCCCAGCTTGGCGCCTCCAACGTTCCTGGATGCTCGCCTTACCGTGACGCACATGGTCAAACTGAGCATCTAGTCTCCAAATGGCCGCGCCGTTGCGCACCACCACCATCACCACCACGACGTCATCACTACACTCGCTTCGGCCGTCAAGAGCTGTCTTTGTGTCGCCTCGCAAGGTTTCGCAACCGCCGCAGATATGCTTTGATAGCACCCGATTTCGATGCAACCGCCAGAGCAAAGATCCAGTTCCTCCTCCCCAAGACCCTAACAAGGCCAAGCTCGGGAAAAGTGAGTTCTCATTTTCCCCAAGCGTCATTCTCCCGCGCCCGAGCAGAGCCAAGCGTGTGAAATATTCCGGGTTCACGTGAAGCTGACAAGGAGACATAAAACAACAGCTTTACGAATCTTGCAAGAGCGACTCCCGACGCTGTTACAATCCCCACTACCGCAAGACATCCTCGCGCCCAACATCTCACTCCGGCTCTTTCCAACGACACATCCCCATCTGCCCACCGTGTCGGGCAAAGTAGCGTACAATGCAGCACTTTGGACATCTCCCATCGCTTGGAACCGCGTGCCCATCATAGGCAACGTCGAGCTGGAGATTCTAGCCGAGCGCATGACGTCCGAGCCCCTGACCTTTTTGCCTCGTCGTGCGGGCGCATTGCCCGAACAGCTAGTTGTGCGGTGGTGTGAAAAGCGCCGGCTTGACAGACATGGTCTTGCCGAGCCAGGTGGCATAGCTCGAGTGCTCTGGCGCGGGAAAGGCGTGGACCCCAACAAGGCATTTACAGGCCTTTTCATATTCGATTTCGATGTCCAAGGACGAGTCTTGACACACACTATCGAGCAGGCACAGGAAGGTGGCAACTGGGAGCGAGGGATGGGGGCCAAGTTTGTCGGACTTACCGATTGGCTCCTAGGCGGTATCAGGAATGGGAGCGAACCAATACCCGTGTTCGAGAAACTTCGGAAGATGCCGTAAAGGGCTCGATTTGAATACTTCATGTATGATATTGTTCTGATATAAGCGTACTAGCAATCCACACTCTACTTAATGGCAGATTTGAGCATGGCATCTCCCAACACATCGACCTTTCGAAACTTGCTAAGAAAAACTCAAGAGCATATGCAGGCTACATTGTTTTCGAGGTATAGCGTACCAACAGCAACATGCAACGCAATCGCGTTGCTTGCGCGCTGTACATGTAATGGACGACCACAATCGTCGTCAACCTCACGTTGTAGAGCGTCGCCATCGTGGTATGACATTTCACAATATTCTGCCCATCCACGTCATTGTAGCACCTCGTGCTACGGCAAGAGAAATCAGTTGAACAACAAACAACGCATCCAAAGATACTCCACGTCTGGAGTGCCAGCTGAGCCTACTCAGAAGATGAGTTCTCCGAGGTTCTCGCCCTCAAATCCCATGGTGGCCAACTTTTCGAGCCTCTTCTTCTCTTTGATCTTGTCGCTGCTCTTTTTCTCTTCGGCAAGCTTTTTCACGAACTCCAAATCGGCGAGCTCATATCCCGGTGGCGCCTCATCGTCCTTGTCCAGGTCGATTTCGCCCAAGAGCAAAACGTTCTCGCCCCTGACGAGGAAGATGCCCTGTTCTTCATCCGCGTAGTATCCCTCAGGTGTGGCAGGATTGCAGTCGGGCTTTAGAGCGAAAATCCTCTCCGTCGTCGATTGCAGAACAAGATTGGCTAATGGCACGTCAGTCAGTGAGCAGGCCTACTCCTGACCCTCAGACAGCACCCGCGCAGCCGTATTTGCAGAGAAAAGTCTCTGAGTAGAGGAGCTCACCAAATTGATCCCAACTCCTCAGTACTCCGATGAGCTTCCTTCCATCCCGCAAAACGACCATGAGTTTCTCTGAAAGAGAGGAAGACAAACGGCAGGCTGGAGTCAGCTTCGAAGAATCCTCATCTTGTCTGTCAATGGTGTCCAAAAGACCTACTATCCGTAAGGTCGAGCAGTTGCGCCGCAGTTGTGAACATCTGAGGAGGTAATTGAGCCGGAATAGGCCCTCCTGGAGGAGGAGGCGCATCATGCATGCTGAGGTTTTCCATTTTGGCTCTTCATGAATGCCGACGAAGTGTTATATTCTCGACCAGGATGACGCGAAGTCCATGAGCGAAATAATTTCAAGACGTAATGTTCAGGCCATGGCACAATTGGGAGCTCTTGACACTTGTCATTCAGCAAAAGATATGCCGGGATTATCGAACATTCGCTGCTGCCCGTGGACTGGGATGGAGTTGAAAGAGACTATCGATAGCAATTGTCACGTGCTTATCTACCCCTGATTGTGTTACGTCAGAATTCGAAGGTGTCTGGAACATGCACGGAAGGCGCGGGGTAGCAAAGCTTTGGGAGAGCATCTGGCAGGGCGCGCTGCCAGGATGGTCGGGGAAAAAAGCAGTTCTTTCGAGGGGTATCATCCCGAGCTCCTTGGAGCATTGCTCGTGCAGATCACGATGTATAAACACCTCTAAAGTGTGATGAAGAAAGTCCGACTTTGCAAAATAGAACGAGGCAACATCTGCTGCTCAAACCAGGCATCAAAAAAGTGCCTGACGTGCTTTTGGACTTTACATCCGAGGTGTGTACAACACTTTGGCCGAGCGCATAGGTCAGGTGCGCACTGCGTGATGCTCAAGCCATTAGGGCTCTAGTTGCGTCCCTCGTCTCTCGCTAGTGTGTAACCCTAGTGTTCGCGAATCACCTCATCGTGTTGGTTTCTCGTGATGCCCTTGTTCTAAGCCAATGATCAAGGCAACACTGACAAGGTCAGATCTTCTCACTCGGATTCATGCCCGAATCAACCGCTAAACGCGGCATCTCGCCGTTTGTCGCAGCCCCGCAACTTGCGCCTCGCGCCATCATCTTCGCTTCCATCGGCGAAAAGAGAAATCCCTGTATAAAAGTAACATGAAAACAACCAGGGCCAGAGACAATAGGTCTATCGAGTCTTCCCGCTAACGCCTTAGGATAGATGCACAATGCTTCACCGTTGTGAAGCAGGAAAGGGAAAAAGCATGGCTTTGCTCGAGAGCCAAAGCAATGGGCACCCTGAGAGAAATGGGTGGTGATCTCAAAAAGGCTGTCGCCAGCAAGTGAGAGATACTTTTCAACATCCAATGCAAGGAGAGAGCAGAAGAGACATGGTGACGTGTCGTCATAAATGAAAACGCTTGTGTGCTCAAAGTGCCATGCGCCAAAACTCTTCAAAACCGGTAAGTGCAAGCACCATTTCGCAGCCCAGTTGTTGGCCCAGTTGAACGCCTACAACCGGTTCATGGTTGAACGGTGCAGTGCCTCCTGCAATTCGGGTCTCGAAGTGAGGGCGTCAACGGCCTGCGCATAAGTAAACCATTGACGTTCTCGTTTGTGCCTTTCGGGCCAGTCCTCGACTTCGGTCAACACAGTCACCTGAAAGAAGCTGTACCTTGACCGATCCTTGGAAGACTTGGGCGGACGTTTCTCGTCGATGGTGCCGAGATCGTAGTCGATTCGAATGGTGATGCCAGCCTCTTCCCAAGCCTCCCTTGTGGCTGCCTCTTCGCAAGACTCGTCAGACTCCCAACCACCCTTAGGAAGCACCCAACCTTTCCGCCGGGTCGATTGGATGAGAAGCACAAAGTTCTGATCGGGACTCAAAGGAACCACCCCCGCAACCAAGCGTTCGCCCTTTGTATTATATCCTAGATGTGACGGAAGGCCATGTGTTAGTGCGTCCTCCGCTGTAACGAAGCGCGAAGAAAAGGCGACCGAATGTGATCCATTGTCTGCAGCGGGGGAGGCGCGAATAATGTCGTGTCACATATGCGAGACGCAGGAAACCAACGGGGATTGGCAATCAATTTTGGCACTCACTCTGCTTGTTTCTTCCCGTTCGCGACTGCATAGAGCGACCGTCAGAGGTCTCCGAACCGGGCCCGGACATTCTGTGTTCAATTGCTGCAGCTGAGAAAGACCGCGTTCTAACGTCGTGCCGGCAGAGGGAGCTGAAGCAAAGGGGTTGCGGCGCTAAGATCCGGTTGTCGAGGCTTCCGCGTCCTGCCGCGAAGAAGGAGAGCAGGTATCAAAGTAAATTACGATGCATGGTTGGTTCTGCTTGTATCCTGTGATCGAAGTACAAAGAAAAAACTGTGTCAAGAGAGAGGGTGTTGAAGGTGTGAAAAGATGTCGTGACCGGACGAGGGCGGAAAAAGAACTGGCCTGGGCCTTGGCCACTGAACAAGTTACTTCCCTGCCTGGCGGCTCCCGGGGCGCCGGAAGGAAGTATATTAGGGCGCCTTATTGGGGGCGTTGGCCTAAAGAGAGAGTGAGGCAGGCGCCTGGATTCGTGCGTCTCTGTGGCGCCGGCCAAGCTTACCAACACCAACGGCGAATGACTGGCTGCATATATCGAGGCTGAAGGGCACGTAAGGGGGGATGGGCAAAAATAAAAAAAACAAAGGGGAGAGGGGTGGGGGAATTCAGAAGAGGACCAATAGACAGATTGGAGGTCCAACGAAAGGTTCTACGAATTGAGAGGTGTACGCGGGTGCCTTGAATTGTACGTACAAGCAGGATGGTCCAGAAGCCGAACTGGGCGATCCATTCCCAAGCACTGAGCCGTTGCAGGGTATCAGACTCTCGCCCTCCACTGTCTGGTGGCGGCGCGGGAACGAACCAAGTCTGTGGGCAACTAGCATCAGCCGGCTTGATTTTGCATCCTGCCCTGAGTGGCTCAGGCGGCCCCGCCGGCGAGCCTAAAAGGCGACGGAGGGCAGTCCCCGGAGTTGCGAGACAACGAGACGGCGATGCTGACCAGAACCAGAGACCCGCCGTAGCCTTGTCAATGCAGACTGCATGTTCTACAACTTGAAGACAGTGAAAAGCTGGCATGCCGTGACACCCATGACGCTCGAGGTCACTCTCGCTCATCAAAGCATGAGCAATTGATGGAAACCCCATCTCCGGGATGGCAATGGCCCATGACGTCGACCATGCGGATCTATAACCAACGAACAGCGGACGATGTAATAATGAACGAGCCCAAACTAGCACCAGGCGGGCAGACTGAGGTGAGGAGCGGGACTGCCCTGTCAGTGTCCAGTGGGCTACAGCGCGAAGCCGCCGGCGCAGCAGGCACATGGAAGGTGCGTCAGGTGCTGAACTGGGCCTTGCACGGACAACAACGGGCTCTGATGAGGATTTGGAGACGATGCATCAGTCTCGCGCACCGCGCATGAAAGGGGGGGGCAAGGCCAAACCCCCGGCAGCTTCACGCTGCGACAATACTCTCCTGCTGCAGGGAGCCGTGCATTTGTGAAGCTTCGACTGTGGCAGCTCGATTCTCGGCCCATCCTGGCAGCTGCAAACAGTGGGAAGGCAGACGCAGCTGCAGCAGGGTTACATGGTGATGCAGATACGGAGATCGCGTGGCCACATTCATGGGTTTGCTTGGGCGGTCCAGGCATCCTGATCCCGATGCGATGCGGTCGTCAGCAAGAAGGATCCAGAGGCCCGGAGGAATGCTACTCAGATTCGGCTCCGGATTGCTTCTTCCCGTCGTTGATGCATGCATGTGTTAGTCGATTACGGCTGCCGGCTGGCGGTTTTTCACAGAATTGAATGCGAGCGAGGAGAAACATCACTGCAGAGATCCGCTGCGGCAACCGCGACAATCGAGTGCGCAACTCTCCTTGCCATTGCTGACCAGGACAGAAACTCAACAATACCTCGCAGGCGGTTCGTCGCGCTGCCGATCAGATTGTATGTCTACAAACTGCTGTTTCGTGACGCTTCGCTGGTGCTGATGTACTTCACTACAAGGGCCTGCCCCGGCCCGCCTCGACTAAATCTGACGGTGCTGGCCCCATCAGCCAACGGGTGGGTGGCCCGACAGCGCACATCGACTCTGTTGCCTCTAATCCCACTGATGCCGGACCTGAAATTCTTACTCCGACTCCATCGACTACTAAGGGTGTTTTGAAAACCCTACCTACTTTAAGTACCAGGAACCAAAGATGTACCTTCCTTCCCCTATTACCGAGGTAGGTGTCTACTGCAGCGCGTCGACGTAGGTCCATGTGAAGTTCGCGCCCTACCGGCCAGCACAGGCCCATTGTGTATCGCGAAATCGTGATGCCAAAGATCGAGCCAAGGACCTGTGTCTCGGAGACACTTTTTGCATCAAACCTGCAGGCTTCCACAGCTGCTGGTTCGAGCCTCTCAACATGCGCGCCCACTGACGTGAGATGCCGCATTCCACCCCACAATCAAGACTGGACTGGGCCGGACTCGTCGTTCGACTCTGCCCCTCCCTTTCTCTCCCTGTTGCGCAATCGCTATTAGGAGAAAAGCTTCTGGCCACTTCTGCTGCGGGTCCCAGGCCTCCAGTAAAGGCTACCATATTGCCAAACACCCACTGATCTCAACACCAGACTGCTCGTCTCGCGCCGCGGCTGCGTCAGTTGCTCTGCCCCATGCCTTGACATCTCCGACCGCTGTGATTGACATCGACTGAAAGCTCGCTCCTCTGCCTGGCCCTCCCTATCGTGGCGTGGATTCCCTCTCAGGATTGACCCTGCCTTGCTGCCCCATCGCGCCTGGCGCTGCCCAAATCTGAGGTTGCAGCTCTTTCGAGACGCAATTTCGGGCATCCTTTCCCCAGACGTCGCACAAGTCAGCTGCAGCGTCGATACGATTTCCTTCATCACCATTCCAGCTTCGTTGTGCTCCATGTCTGATCGCGTTCAAACCTGCTTCTTCACGAAGGAGATTTGCTACCCCTTCCCGGAAGCAGGTGTTCAGAGATCGAAGGAATCGAACTCCCCACCACACATTGCTCATACAGCACATCAATAGGATTCGGCTTCTGCATGCTGTGTGCGTCAGGAAATCTCCCCGATAGATTACCTTTCCCGCTCCTGCCCCGTCACCACGAGACCTTAGAGAGCAGCTCGAGAGGTTCGAGCACAGCTGCCAAAAAAAAAATGGCAGAGAATAGTTCGCGTGATGACGAGAATTGCCTGTCACAACAGGCTCCGACGGACCACGAATTCGTTTCTCCAATCGGTGAGTCTCGTCCCTTTTCTCTTCGGCCTTCCTCTTCCATTGCTGCCTGTCCGATTACGGCTCCTACGTCCCTTTTACAACCCGGCACAAACCCCACGTGCTTTTCCTGCCTTCTCTTGTTGGCTAAAGCTGGCGCCGTCCGTTGGTGTCACGATTGGACTGGCCATCCACAGTGCACATGATGCATTGCATTCACGGCTCGGCACCTTCCCGCCGCAGCCTGTCATTGAGTTCGTGTCACCAGGAAGCCAGCCCTCGGATGTCGAATATGTTGGTGTCGGGGGATAGCCGTTCATGATTGGCAGTGCACCCTGTCCAGCAGGGCGACCTGAGGTCATGTGTCTCTCTGAGGCTCGAATAACGCTCAATGAAAGGTGCGCTCGTGGAGCCGAAGCGTCTTCTGCTTGGTGCTGCGTTGTGGCGGTTCGTTTGCGATAAGTGTCCCATGTCATCCGAATTTTAGCGAGAGTGAATTGCGGCCACTGCCCTTTTCACTGATGTAGACAGCTCAATATGTCCCAACCCCTCCACTTGGTCATGTCAAGTCGGTCTAACTTCGTCGCAGGTTACGCAAGTTCTGGGAAGTGCGGTTACTGCGGTTCTTTGGGGCAGAGTCAGTCAAAAAGTGCATGTTACGAGCTCGGCTGTTCACTCAGCTCTGCTCTGAAGTAATTGATACGCTTGCATCGTATCATTCTTTGTGGATATGCTCTAACATTTCCTTGGAGGAAAGGTTACTGACAGCGCGGCACCGTAGGTTACTCGTACTATGCAAGCGCCACGTCCATAAGTACCAGCTTCTATCAGACGTTGCTTAACAAGTCATGGCGTCGATCGGGAAAATTGTTGTACCGTCCTGACCAGAGGCGATCTTGTTGTCCGCACTTTACCATCCGCCTTGATTCCGGCAAGTTCAAACCCTCAAGAGATCAGCGACAAACAGTGAATCGCTTCAACAGCTTTGTTGTTGGAGATTCGTACGTCAAAGAGGCCGCTCGACTGCATCCCAAGTCTCGTGATGAAATCAGAAGGAGAGACAATACTTTTTGCCTCGCGGACCGAGTGCATGAATCCGAGTACAGCCAACTGAAAAGTCCTCCTGAGCCAGCCCACCAGCTTGTCATCACATTGGAACCGAATGAATTCACAAGCGAGAAATATGAAGTGTACAGCAATTATCAAACCGTCGTACATAAGGATCTGCCGCAGGACATAACCCCACAAGCATTCAAACGCTTTCTTTGTAGCTCGCCTCTGAGACGCGAGGTCATGAATACAGAGGATGGACAGGAGAGAATTCTAGGATCATATCACCAGTGCTATAGATTGGATGGCAAGCTTGTCGCCATTGGAGTTCTGGATCTGCTTCCTGAGTGCGTCAGCTCGGTATACTTTCTGTACCATGAGAGCATCCACAAACACGCTCCTGGCAAGCTCAGTGCTTTGCGCGAGATTGCGCTTGCTGCCGAACAAGGATATCGCTGGTGGTACCCTGGATTTTATATTCACAACTGTCCCAAGATGCGTTACAAAATCGACTACTCCCCTCAACATATCTTGGACCCAGAGAGCTTAGCCTGGCTTCGCTTGGACTCACGGGTGCTGAAACTTCTGGACCAAAGACCTTTCTTAGGTTTGACTACTGCAGAGCCCGAAAGCACTCTAGAAGGGGCACTGGATGATGGAGAGGCGGACGTCAGAGATGCAAAGAGACCGAAGATCGACAGAGAGGCCCAAGCAACAAGACAGCAGGGAAGTTCTAGTCAGGTAGCCAACCAGGAGGACATGAGACATGAAGAGGACGAGAATGATGGAGGGGTCGCGGATTCACTCTTCAACACCAGAATGCCTGGCATCGTGTCCCTTGCAGAAATGATGGAAGTTGATTTGGATCACATTGCCCTTCGGCTTTCACGCAACCAACCATTGTACAAGACGTCTGATCTGGTCGGGTGGGAATTGAAAAGAGTGACAGACTGGCCAGGGATCAAAGCCTCCATAGCGGAACTGGTCGCAGCTGTCGGGCCGGAGGTATCCAGATCGATATGCATAGATATGGCGCGTGAAGGGTAGTAGCCAGACTTTATTGGCCGATGTCTTTCATAAACGTCTTGAACGTCGGATAAAGTCAGTTGAGGCCAACGCGGCGGGGCCACTACCCCACCAAAGCTATCTTATCGGCAGCCCGGCCTCCACTTAGGACTCCAGCGTAGCTCAGAACCTTGTCTGTATGTGCTCCCTGGTCAAGCTTCTCGAGGATTTTGGAAATTTCAGAAAATTGCAGGCACCTCTGCCGGGCTACACACCGCAATCGCTTTGACGACCGTCCCGAAGGGTCATGGCCACTCAAACAACGCTCCTGTCGCCTGCTGAGCTCGCTTATCTCCATAATTCATTAACGCTCAGCCCTCCCATCCGTCCCGATGGACGGACGTCGACACAATTCAGACCTCTGACTGCCGAGACTGGCATTCTGCCCGGCACAAATGGAAGTGCGCGAGTGTGTTTCTCAGATGGCACGGAGGCCATTGTCGGGGTCAAGGCGGAAATTGAGAAGTCAAATGAAGTGCGGGACGTTGATGACACGGAGGGCACTGCAAATACTTCCTCGTCCAGAGCGACGAGAGCCCGCGGTGAATGGTTGGAGATGGCGATAGAAATACCTGGCCAAAGAGATGACGAGGCCTCAAAGGCTTTCTTGGCAGAGATGCTCAGGGAGGCGCTGCTTGCCGACCGTGAGTTTTCGAAGAGGCTTTACATCAATCGACGATTTCATTGGAGGCTATTTCTAGATGTATGTGAGATCCCTTGCAATTTGAAATACTAGACCCTGCTGTGCGGCGCTCGTGTGGACTTTCTGTTCTGACAATGGTGTGCTGCCCAGATCCTGCTGATATCTCCGCCGTTGTCGTATCCTCTGCCCCTCCTCTCCCTCACAACCCATCTTGCGCTGCTGGCGACGCGTTTACCGCGCCTCAAGTCGGAAGGTGACGAGGATCCCATGTTTGACGATGACTGGCAGTCGTCGACGCATTTGTACCCGCGCGACGGAGCCGTGGACGACGACGACTCACGGCCCCCAATCACCTTGTTGGTTGTTGCTGTGGCAGACAACGTCATCTTCGATCCTTCAAAGGAGGAGCTGGCCGTGGCAGAGACTGCGCTGGCAATATCGGTTTCTGAAGTGAGGAGATTACGCAACCCGGCAGCGGGGGACATGGAAACTGATTCAAAGCGGCAATTGCGGCTACTCTCGATGAGAACGATTGACCCCCCCTCGAGGTTGACACCCCCCGGCGTGCCCCATGTGTCCAACGTGTCGAGCGCAGCGCCGGCAAGCACGACACAGGTCCCTGGTGGACAGCAGCCCAACGAGGAGGGAGTGTGGAAGGCGCCGGTCGGGGGAACGAAATACGCTGTCTTGGATGGCATCATGGATATTGTGCTTGAGAGCGGTGGAGTCGTAGATGAGATTCTGGATGGATTAGAAGGCGTCGATCTAGACTAGAATTCAATGATACCCTGAACTCGGAAGATATCTATCTGCAAGCACCGTTTGTCAAGTGTCGTGGCATAGCTCAGATTCACTTTCTCTTGGCCCCTTCCCTTTTCCCAGTTCATAGCTAATTGTAAAAACCTCAAGTATGACTGCAAATGATTTGCAGGACGCAAAACGCTCTTTGCAGGACGCAAAACGCTCCGTTCAGAAATGAGAAACTATGTTCTTCCAACGGCAGGTATGCTCGGTTTACGTATCATACCTACCATATCCCCAGCCACTTCTTCTTGGTCACATTGGCTTCCGAATCTGCCTGGCGTGGCAAGTCTTTGCCCATCGCAACCGCTTCCAGCTCCTCGACCGATTTCTCTTCACCCTTGCCGAAAACCATAGCCACCGGATCCTTTGCTTCTATTCCATGGACCTTCATGTAATACCTGCGTTTGGCAATGTCGTCAACATGTCGTGTGCGATGCTCCCCAGCCTTGGCAGCCTTGTCCTGCTCATGCAGCGAAATGACGTTCTTCCAGGCGGCGAAGAAATATGTCGGCTGGTGCCACAGGTCGGTTATTGGGGGCACGAGGTCTTTGAAGGGGGAATTATAGGTGTAATTCATGAAGAATGTGTAAATGGCCATTGCGAAAAGAGCTCCCTTTTTTTTTTTGCTTGTCAGTCGAGCACGGGCAGAAATGTGGTCGGCAATCACAATCATGCACTCACCATTGTGATAAATGTATGCAGCAGCCTGCTGTGCCAGAACCAATGAGACCAGGTTCCCTCGGGCGCCATCATGCCGGGATAGTCGCGTTTACTCTGCGCGGCCGCCTCAGCTGGCGTCAAGTTCGGCCCATAGTGCTTGGGTATTGTGTTTCGCTTGAGCCGGGAGCCATGTGACGGCGGGTTGAACTTGGCCGGCTTCTCGAGCACGATGGGCTTCTCGGGCGGCGACGAGGAAGAAGAGGAAGAAGCATATCGAATTCGCACGCTTTGCGACAAGGGGATGTGCAGACCGCGCCAAAGAGGGCCCTGCAGAGGCAGAAGAAATCGCGGCACAATCGACCTCGAGGCCATGGTTTACGTTGTGCTCCCTTTTCGTTTTCGGGGAATGGTTTAAAGCTGAACCAAAAAAAAAAATGAAGAAAACAACAGAAAACTGAGAACTAGTAAGCAGAATCGTCGTTTATCGTGGTCGGAGAGCCCTCCAAAAATTTTGGTGTTGAGCCCTGTAATGTATGGCAAAAACGGGGCGAGCGGGCTACTGGAAAATGCCGTGTCGGCAACAGGCAGGTTAGGTCCTGGGCGGTCGGGCTCTCTCAGGCGCCCCCAAAAGTTTTGAACCAAAACGAAACGTCTCTTTGTTTCGCGCGCGAGAGCTTTGGCCGGCAGTTCTTCGGGCAAATTCCTCGGGCGCCAGGAATTTTCACGTACCCTTGCGTCAGAGACAAAGCAGGGACAGACTTTGACAACAGTCAGCAGCGACGGGGGATTTGTTTTTTTTTTTTTTTTCAAAAGATTTGTTTGTATACTATCGTTTTGTTTGGTTTCCCCTCGCCTGTTTTTCTCCTCTTTCATCGTGTCATCGGGCCAGTCGTTGTACAAGCACAAGCACCAGCACCAGCACCAGCACAGAGCCAGCGGCACCCTTGCCGAGGTCATCTGACCCTCTGCTGGGGCGCCTACCGTCCGCCAAGTGGGACATGTTCATTTTAGAAACGGATTGAAAAGCAAAGAAGCAAAAAAAAATGTCATGACACGAGCATAGTTTCTACCCGTCCGAGGCCCGCTCCCACTCCCAAATTCGTAAAGGGTATATCCGAATTCTCCCGGGTCTGCAAGTGTGGCGCTCCACCTGACTATGTAATTCGTGCACTCTGATTGGACTGCGCCCCGAGAGCGGCCGTGGCTTGAACCACGTTGCCCGGCGAAGCGGCCAGCCAGTCAATGCTGTCATAAACTTTTTTCCCCGTTATGAAGATCTTTGTCTTGCCTCGCATTCCTTGACCAGGTTTCTCTTTCCTCCCCTATATATATCTTGCATGCTTCTAAACACAACGCCCCCAGCCACACAATCACGTTTCTTAGCGATTTCCACGGCGCACACGACCTTTCGTTTGTTTCTTTTGGCATATTCAGCACTTGGCTTTCTTCTCCTTTTTACCACTCCTTTCATTTCGCAACAATGGCTGGCGGTAAGTTCTCCAACGTTGCGGCCCCCTTTCCCCCCCCCCTTGGAGGTTTCTGAGGCGCAGGTGTCAAGGTGGCCATTCTTCGCACGCACCCAATGCGCCTCGGCCATACAGGCAATGCGCGAGCGAGCAGACGAGCGAGAGCAGAGGCCGCGGACAGATCGTGTCGATGAAGCCACCAGCCAATTCGCGCTGTCGCTTCCACGGGAAAACCGGAACGTCAGCGTGTCCGATTTGACTCGTGTGGCTGACTACCTTGCCGGCACTGTCAACATCTGGTGCTCGCGCGCTCTTTGAGAGAGAAATTCACTGCTACTTGCTCCGCGACCAGTGTCGCACTCGCCATCGCACGCACTCTGGCCTCTGCGCCTGCCGAATCGACTGTCCCTCCGCGCCGTGCGCTCGGAGAGCCTCCTCGATGTCGAGAATCCTTCTCAAGCTAACTCTCTCGATCCAGGCGATACCAAGAAGGGTGCCAACCTCTTCAAGACTCGTTGTGCACAGTGCCACACCGTCGAGAAGGACGCCGGCAACAAGATCGGTCCCGCTCTGCATGGTCTCTTCGGCCGCAAGACCGGTTCTGTCGACGGGTACTCCTACACCGACGCCAACAAGGGCAAGGGCATCACCTGGGAAGAAGACACCCTGTTCACCTATCTCGAGAACCCCAAGAAGTACATTCCTGGCACCAAGATGGCCTTTGGTGGTCTCAAGAAGGAGAAGGACAGGAAGGACCTCATTGCGTAAGTGCACCCGCAATGCAGGCGTCTTGAAAGACGTTCAGCATCCTTCTTTCTTTGGGGATTGTCCCGCTGACAATAGCAAACACAGCTACTTGAAGGAATCGACCTCTTCTTAAATGCCGACCCTTTGTAACGATTGGAACCGATAGACGTTGGGGAGCTGTGACGAATGTATTATAGACTACATCTAGAAAAACGTTTGGCGCGACGGCGTGCCTGCAATTCAAACTCCGCTTCAAAAAGCATGCTTCGCGGCCATGAGTCTTGCTGCATATGGTTGCTATGTGTCGGTGAGGTGCTTCGCTGCCAGGCAGCAGAGCTACGCGCACATTCTCATGTAACGCGAATGGTTCTGCCAACTACCTCGCCTCTCGCCCATCTCATGAGAACAAAGGAGCTTCCGCGCAGATCAAGGCTACTCGAAGAACAGGTTGTGAAGCCATGTAGGTTCTAATTTCCTCGACAGCTTTGCTGTCCTACAATCTCATGCACTTGGAACACTATGTGTGACTTGCATCCTTTTCATATTCGGATATTTTATTTTCATGGTCTATAGTCTCCAGCCGTAAAGTAGTTGCTCGCCACCTCACCGCACTCTACCCTGGTGGACCTCAATTGCGATCTCATGGACTCGAGTTATTAGACATCACTCTATCTTTTTCCGATACGAGGCGGGATCCTTTACGCTAGGCCGCGTAGTATCCAGCGCGGTCTGCCAGTCCTCATCCGTAATCACATCGCTCCCCTCTTCGCCACCCTCCGCCCTGCGGCTCAGGTATCTCTCCAACGCCGCTTCACCCGCCGCTTCATGCAAGGCGCCCAAGTCTGCGCCGCTGAAGCCGGTACAGCGCTTGTCCAGGGCAACTTTCGCAAGAGTCTCGATTATGGTGGGAGAAGGGGCGCTGTGGCGTGTTCTGTAGATGGTGCGCAGTATTTCTACGCGTTCCGGCGGCGTCGGCAAGTCGATAAAGATGTGGGTTCCTAAACGTCCAGGGCGCAAAATAGCTTCGTCGATCAAATGGGGCCGGTTCGTTGTGCCCATGATATAAATCCCGTCGCGGTCCCGTGCACCATCGAGCTCTGTCAGAAGGGCATTGACGAGCCGGGCGCCGTATTCTGACAAGGCCTTTTCCCGTGGAGGAACGATGGAGTCGATCTCGTCGAAAAAGAGGATGCAAGGTTTGGCAGATCGCGCTCTTTGAAATATGTCTCTGACCGCTCGCTCGGATTCGCCAACGTATTTGTTGAGAACCTCCGGCCCATTGATGAGGATGAAGCTTGCATGGGCATCATGAGCCACGGCTTGAGCAAGCAGGGTCTTGCCGCAGCCAGGAGGTCCCCAGAGCAGCACGCCAGCATTGGCTGTCAAGCCGAATTTTGCAAACAGGCTTGGTTCCTTGATGGGGCCGATGATGGATTTGTACAGCTGCTTGCGGACATCGTGTAGAGCCCCAATGTGATCCCAGGTGACACTGGGAATGGTGGCGAATCCTTCCCTGCGGAGCGATGGCGTGAAGTCTTCCATGGCTTTCTCGAAGTGCTTCATCGACAAATCTGACCCAAACTCGGCTTGGAAGTTCGACCTCTGGAAAAAGCTGTAGTCCCCATCACGCATCGCAGCACGTTTTTGGGATTCGGTTGGGTCGAAGTCGCTCCCTTCGGCAAGAAGCCTTGCTGCCTGCTTTATGGCCAAATCGAGGATATGCGACAAGTCGCTTGCGACATAGCACTGTGTGACGGCGGCAATGTGGCCCAGGTCTATGTCGTCGGCCAAAACAATGTCTCGTGTCAGTGATCGCAGTATGTCCAGCCTATCTTGGTAGCGTGGAGTCTGCACCTTGTAAACTTGCGAAAAGTATTCTTTCTGACATAGTCTAGGGGCAACTTGCGAGATGTCTGACGTGGTGGCAATCGGCAACACGGATGTTTCGCCGCGGAGTGACCGAAGTCGTTCCATTTGTCTTGTGAAGCGTTCGAGTGTTTTCACCTGATGATTCTCATGATCAGACACCTCACGCTGGGGTATATGCTGCTCTATATCTCCGACACAAATGATGCTAGGGGCTAATGATATAGCGGCATCGAAGGCCTCGATGAGACACTTCTCGATTCGATCGTGATCCTCCGCGAAGCAGTCGTCCAGAGTAATGAGCGGCACCCCAAGTTGGCAGGCAATGTTCTTGACCAACAATTTCTTTCCCATGCCAGAGGGCCCTGATATGATCATGCCCAGGTTCCTTTCCCAGTTCTTTCCCTCCCAGGCCTTTGTGAGCCGCAAAATCGTAAAGGCATCAGTGAAGATCCAGTTTGGCACCTCGCCAAGACCCAGGAGCGGCACCTGGTCATGAACATGCTGTACTGTGAAACGACGAGACTTCTGAGCCTTTTTGGGTTGACTTTGTTGTTTTTGGTCATGAAGAGCGGAAGCAACACGGCTGCCCAACACATGGTCATCCTTGGCGTCCTGTATTGCCCGGGCCGACTGGGAAGTCGCCCCGTTATGGTCCTCAATTCGTCGTTTCTTCGCTGGCGACGACCCAGTCGAGTCGCCAGACCCAGCTGAGGCATCTTGCTTCCATAGTTTCACCATTTGTCGATTGAGCAGGAAGCGACCTTCCTCACAACGAGCATTGTCGACCGCCTCAGCTTCCTCGGCCGCTTCAATGGCTGCATCCGAGTCGTCAGAGTCGTCGGCCTCCTGCTTCTGGAACAAGAGGACGCGGTCTATGGCATCTTCGAGGGGTCGTTTTTTCTGTCGCTTGAGGCTAGAGTTCGACCGCTGTATAGCATCGTAGGCCGATCCGGTCGTATTTATGGCGCCTCCGTTGCTCGCCTCAAGCTGCTTCAGAACAACGTGTACCTCACGCTCGAGGCGAGAGCGAAGTGTAACGCCGCGGCGACCGCCTGCCATGTAGTGTTGTTTGTCGAATGGGAGCAGGCAGGACCATTCGGTGCCAAAGACACTCACTAAGCTTGAACAGAGCCAACTTAGAATGTTGTCGGTATAGTTTGCCGACTTGAAAAGAAATAAGGTGGGTCTCTTTTCTGCTTCAGCATCAGTCGAGTAATGGTGGTGTCCAACACGACCCTGTATGTGCCGGACCCGGCAAGTTCATAGCAAATCCCCGAGACAACTGCTGTGTGGTACAAGCTCAAAGTCCCATTTATCAAGGTTCATCAGAAACTAGTCTGAGCCGTTTCCATGTGCAGTCTTCTGGTTGGAAGGCAGTCTGTTTTGGCGCATTAGACAATGCCTTACCTTGGATGCCGGTACATTGCTTTTTTCATGAGACACTTGGCTTATCGATAGCAAGTCGTCCCTTAACCCCCCACTATAACCCGCCCTGGCGTCGATGATATATGACCACCTACCTGGTATCTACCGCATGTCACTGACGCAACCCCTCCGAACCGAGTGCCTCCCGCCCAGCGCATTTAACTCTCTGCCACTCGACGGCTGGATCCGGAGGGGTGTGCAAGGACATCATGGGTGCAAGCAGTAGCAAAGTCACAGCGCAGGACAAGTGAGTTTCTTTCCGTGACGCCCGTCTCGACGCAGATGCGCCACACCTGCTGACAATCGTACCTTGTACCCGTTCCAGGGCTATCCTCGACATGAAGAACCAACGCGACAAGCTACATCAATATCAACGGCGCATCACCATTCTGACAGACAAGGAGACGGACATTGCAAAGCAGATGCTCGCCAAGGGCGACAAAAAAAAGGCCCTTTTGGCCCTGCGACGAAAGAAGTACCAGGAGACGTTGCTGGCCAAGACAGATGCGCAGCTCGAGCAGCTGGAAAAGTTGACTTCAAACGTCGAATTCGCTCTCATACAAAAAGACGTTGTGTTTGGGCTGCAGCAAGGCACCAAGGTTCTGAAGGAGATTCACGCGGAGATGGGAGGACTGGAGAACGTAGAGAAGCTCATGGGAGAAACGGCCGACGCAATTGCATATCAAAAGGTTCGCTGTGCCATTCTCGAGCGGAAGAGATTCATCTCGCTGGTCAGCATTGGCATTTCTGGATATACTGACTTGATGCAACACAGGAGGTCAGCGACATGCTCGGCGGACAAATATCCAACCAGGACGAGGAAGAGGTGGAAGATGAGCTGGCAGCTCTACAAGCCGAATTGAACGGCCCCGAAGCAGAACTACCATCGATACCAAATGCGCAGGTTCCTGTAACAGAACCGAAACGGCAGGAGCCGGCGCGCATCAAGACACCAGAAGAGCCACAACTACTTGCTGCTTAATTTCCCCGGATGCGATACCTGGAATCAACCTTATAGACTTGGGCAAGGAGTTCTCTTGGGGTTTTGGAGCAGCCAGGTACCGAGTGGTGTTTAGCATCTCTTGGTCATTATCCAATGTTTCGATCAAGTCTACTGGTGCATTACGTTCTGTAACTGGCGTTCTCCTGGCTCTGCTTTGCCGGTATGATGATCGCGTAACACAAAATTAGCGCAGCAGCCGGCAAATTGCATGTGTATGATTGCTTGATCTTTTGCTTGCTCGAGACTTGTAGTTTGTTAAGATTATGTCAGTCACGTCCTCGAACGACGGAGGTAAAGTGGATGAGCTCCGATCTTTGGAGCTACAAGCCCGCCCTGTGAAAAGCGATGCCGAGAAACCTTGCGCAACAAACTCAGAGATGTTTCCAGCAGTGTCAGTCATTGAGAAGAGACAAGGGAATCAGGACACTAAGCCGCGCATAACACGGTCTGCCCCCTTGGCTCCTTGTAAGCGCTTGGGTGTTAATGATTTCGAGCTTCAGATCTTGTAGGGAAACCTATATCGAAGGTCAAGAGTCATGAACGGCTTCACGTGCAGCTCGAATCGAGCTTCGTCTGATGAACTCGGCCCAAAGCTGGTTGAAAAGTAGCGCTGCACTGCAGGTGATGGATCATGCTGGACACCTTGACGTCACCCCACCATAATGTACCGACCTGCGACTCCTCCATTCTCTCCGGTCGGCGCAATGTTTGCCTGTGGTGGCTTGATGAAATCCAGCAGACGGCCAAGACCTCCTCACGACCCAGATAATGTCTCCCGGCGTTGATCCCGAGATCCTCAAGGCGCTCGGTCTGCAAGGGCAGGACACACGTATCGCCTCCCACGGCGGATCAGGCTTCTCGTCCACGTTCAAGCTCTCGTCAACTATCGACGGCCAAACGACGAATTATTTCGTCAAGACAGGCTCAGGTCAAAGTGCCGAGGTCATGTTCAGAGGTTTGTATATCCCGCGGCAGTAGCGCATGATCTGGTGTCATTGCCGTGTGTACCCGTAGCTCACGCATCAACCAGGCGAACATGCATCCCTAAACGCCATCCACAGCGCCGTCCCAAACTTCTGTCCCAAAGCCCACGCCTTTGGCCCCATGTCCACAGCAAACAGGTTCTTCCTCGTCACGGATTTCCTGGACCTGGGCGGCACCGCAGCACCGCGGGGGTCGGGCTTATCGCTCGCTGCCAAACTCGCCGCGCTACACACGGCGCCCGCTCCCATCCCAGACGGCCACGACAAGCCCATGTTTGGCTTTCCAGTATCGACTTGCTGCGGCGACACGGCGCAGGACAACTCGTGGAGGTCGTCGTGGGCGGACTTCTACGCCGATAACCGGCTGCGCGGCATTCTGAGGGCTTGCGTGACCAATCAGGGAAACGACGCGGAATTGAGCAACACGGTCGAGGCTGTGGCTACCAAAGTCGTCCCTCGGCTGATAGGAGACGAGACTGTCAGGAACATTAAGCCCGTGGTCATTCATGGGGATCTGTGGAGCGGCAATCATTCCAGGGGGACAATTGCGGGAAAGGGGGGCAGCGAGGAAGTTGTGTTCGATCCGTCTGCCGTGTATGGGCACTCGGAGTACGAACTCGGCATCATGAAGATGTTTGGCGGGTTTGGCAGCAGCTTTTGGAAGGAGTATCAGGAGCTGGTGCCCAAGGCAGAGCCGAAAGAGGAATGGGCGGACAGGGTCTCGCTGTATGAATTGTGAGTCGCTCAACCGTCTTCCTTTATTTTTCTGCCTTTTTATTCTTTCTTTTGTGCCTGCTATTCCTGATTTGGCTGACGCTCGTTGCGCTGGCCACTGCAGATATCATCACCTGAACCATTTCGCCATATTTGGCGGAGGCTATCGAGGAGGTGCCATGTCCATCATGAAAAAGCTCATCGCCAAGTATGGCAAAGGCTGAGAGTCCTCGTTGTGCGCCATGTTCCGGCCTTTTTTTTTTTCTTTTCAGAAAAGGGGGTGGGCCACTTGAAGCTATGCTGGTTCTATGGGAAGGCAACAGAAGGCTTCGCACAGCCCGGTGTTGATCAACGTGCATGAGGCGATTGGATGGATTACTTCAAATCACGCCGGGCGTTGGGACAGTAAGTCATAACGCGGCACCGGCTGTGATTTTGTGCGGCCATTCAGAACTCACGAGATTATGGCAAGAGTCGCCCACTACTGTGCCCTTCATTGCAAATCGTGCCATGGATACATCGTACAGCTAGATGCCTCCCAGATCAACACAGGTTTCGAGGCCCTCGGATCTCTCCTACTTTCAGTGCACAACATGACGATCTCTGAATAAACCCTGCCCCGAAATGCGTGTTCTTCACTGGAGCAGCCACAGACATTCATTAAAAGTATCTTCTTCTTCCTGTTGTACTCTTGGATGGCCGGTCTACTCTAGTATGGTGCGTCGTGCGTCTATGTTCCCCAGCACCGCCATGAAACCAAGGCTCGAAAAGTCAGTCACTCCAACGCCTTGCAGTAAAAGCAAATGAATCCTCCACAAGCTCCGCCAAGATGGTAAAAGAGACGCGATGACACAACGAAGAGCAGTGGCTTCTCCCTCGCTTCCGCGTTGCGTCAATGTGTAATGTGTCGACAGCCGGTACCATTTGCTGAAGTCCTCTGGCAAAATCTCAAGCATATTCAATGTGAGCGGTCTGAGCCGTTTCGAGATCCTCCAAGTTTATCAAGTCCCAGTCCGGCGCGGCAGAGGTCTGGTGCCTTTCTCTTGCCGGAGCCTGATGACGCGTCTGCTCGGCCGCAGCAGTGTAGCAGCTGGCACAAGGACAGGTCGAGACAGAGTTGACTGGCGGCGGAGGAGCCAGACGGCGTGTGAGCCAGCGCAGCTTGCGGGCCATGGCTTGTCGGTTGGAAGCACGTTATTGCTGTGATGAAAGCAAAGTCTGGCCCATCTATCTTGAATGAAGCAGAGGATCTCAAGAATAGAGCATATGAGTGTATGGGAGGGATCAGGATGAGTTGCGTCGGGATTTTCAGATGGCTTGAAGTTGTGAACAGCGGGCAGCTGCAGGAGTTATAGGTCTGTCTATCATGCACATGCAGGTGGACCAGATAGATGCCTCTACACTAAACGGCTCAGGTCAAAGACGCCTCACTGAGTCAAGCCAAATGCCTTTACGCGACTGACTCCTTGCGTCCAACGGGCTTGAGAACTTGAGAGTTCACGTTGGTTTTGAGCGCAGACGGCGTGGCTTGCGCGCATCACAGCACCGATGGGCGCCGCCATGCGTGTGTGGGTGGACTTTCTCCCTCCCTTAGACGAACAGATAGACAGACAGACAGATAAGCAAGCCCGTCTCCTGTTATCGTCGATTGAACACAATGCACAGTGCTCACGCCACTCGGTAAAAGATAGATTCGTGCGGCGCTGGTGCACGTTGAAGCTCTTGCCCGTTTGGGACAGGTGGCCCAGCCGGGGAGGACGAGCGAGCGGAAGTGGAGGAGGGCCTGAGCGAAAGGGGGGGGGACCCCGGGCTGGCTGGCTGGCTGGTCATGATGGGCGTAAAGAGCACGCGGGTTCGGGGCAATTACTGTACTGTTGTACGCAGAAAACTACAAGATCGTGATGAGTGCTTTCACATGGAAATTTGCCCTCTTTATTCTTCTATTATTTTCCCCCCATCTTTTCTTCACGTGAAGTTTGGGGAAACCATGCGATCACGG
>JAPFUF010001347.1:0-14861 GCA_030780645.1 Aschersonia sp. MBC 508 | reverse complement strand
GTCGGGTGGTTACTCTCCTTCTCTGGTAATGTACGCACATAAGCGTTGGGCGAGGTGGAGCATTGCACTGCTCCCACCATACTCCCCACCCACCCGCCCTCATATGGATTCTCGCCGCACATAAGCCTTCGATACGAGGAGGCTGCATTTAGTGTACAACAGGGAATGCCTCTGCACCAAGTGCAGAGCGGCTTTGTTGTGCGCATCGTTGCAATCCCACGAGATATGTAGATGCATTGATCAAACATTTTCATGAGGTTTGTCAACGCTGTCTCCTTTTCCGTTGCTTAGCAGGGGTGGCAGCGGCCCGCCCACTTGGAAGGCGCCAAGATGGCAGGTACGACCGTCACCATGTCATTGATTTGGCCCTCCCAAGACTGATCATTTGATGCACGCAAAAGACGAAACACCAAGACAGATGGCTAACAGCTTGGACAAATACTCGGGGAGGCAGCCATTGCTGCGTTGTCTGGACAGGCTCTCAGCCCCATTGTGAGTCCTTTGTAGTCATTCACCCTTGGTTGCCAGCAGACGGGTCTGGGCTGCCGAAACTAATATATGTGTGCTATTAACAAGGCCGACAGCACGTCTGGCCGGCCCCATTTCCGTGACTTCCTGGAGCGCTAAGCGGGGTCCGCATCAGCAATGTCTTTGTATACAGCCACAGACGAAGGAACCCATGCATTGGCCACATCTGAGGTGATCTCTCGCGCATGCCCGGGCTGAGATAAATTTGACGGAGAGAAGCAAATGCACGACGCGGTGTGTTCAGCAGATGCTTGACTCGTCGAGGGGAAATGATTGCGCCAGTACATTATCATGATTCTCCACATGTTCTCCGGCTTGAATGTGGCTCTCTCGACAGTTTCCAATTCATCATTGATGCCATCACATCTTTCCCCTTGCCTCCAAAACAAACTGTCAGCAACATGATGATAACAAGTGGCATAAGTGACTTGAGGTTCGTCTCGTGATAGAAGCTATTGCCAACCTCCCAAGTCCCTACATCCTTCTGACTCCCCTGCAATCGTCGAGCAACCTAGTCGAGGGCGACTGGTTTCACGAGCCCTTCATAGGACAGCCTGCAGGTTGTCGCTGCCACGTCCACGAAGCAAACCCTTCTCTGAGAGACTCGGGATAAGGACCACTACGAGAGCTGCAGGGTGACGAAAGCCTGCAGCCGCTCATGCACAGCGTGTCAAGCGGCAAGTGCCGATAGCGGAAGCTGGACGTGGGTTCCATTCTGGGAAGGCTTCCGCGACACGCCTCTGGCTGCCGTGCGGAGGCACAGATTGGGCCGAGAATGAAGGCGCATTAATCGAAAATGCCTTTGCAAATATCTCAATTTGATCTGAGTAGGGTAGCATGAGGCCCAATGCTGGGCAGCTCAGTTCCCAAGACGAGGTTCGTGACTACAACTGTCTGAGGTCAAGGAAAGTTTTGGCGACGGGCGCAAGGCCTCGTTACAAAAACCCCATCTTCTCCTCGCGATATTTTCAGACAAGATCTCCTCTACTGTAGCATTTCTCGAGCTTGTTTGACATTGCTTATCTCCTGATCTCCCCCCTGTCCTTGCGATTGTAAATAGACATGGCCCATCTCGGTGGTATTCTCGTCGCGCTAATCACGCCATTCACCAAAGACCAGAGAGCCCCTGATCTTGAAGCACTGGATCAGCATATCAACCGCCTGATTGACGCGGGCGTCCATGGACTCGTGCCCGGAGGCAGCACCGGAGAGTTCACCGCTCTTTCCACGCAAGAGCGGAAGGCGGTTTTAGAACAGACCATCGCATCTGCTAGGGGCCGTGTTCCTGTCATTGCGGGTATAGGCGATCTGTCAACGGAGAAAACGCTGGATTTGGCAACGCACGCTGCTCAGAGCGGCGCTGCTGCGCTGATGGTAGTGCCGCCTTTCTACGATCCCGTAACGCTCGGTGAACTCCAATCGATGCTGAGAGAGATTCGCGATGCCGCAGAGCTGCCGATTGTCTACTACAATATCCCGACAGCTTCGGGGCTGTCTCTGACGCCAAAGGAGATTGCCACTCTTGGCGACGTCGGCGTCGAGTATCTCAAAGACACGTCCGGCAACGGACCAGCCCTGACGGAGCTGCTCTTCAACGACGCCATCTCTGATCGGGTGACCAGCTTCAATGGTTGGGATACGTTGACATTTTATGGCTTGGCTGCTGGAGCAAAAGGCTCCGTCTGGGGCGCGACCAATATCTTGCCCGAGCTCTCTGTCCAGTTGTGGGATGCGGTCGCCGTACGTGGCGACTTGCACGAGGGGCGCCGGCTCTGGGCAAAAATCTTCCCCGTGTGCAAACTTCTCGAGTCGGCAAATTACTGCTCCGGCGTCAAGACAGGCATGGAGTTGCGGGGATGGGTAACGGGTGGACTACGCAAGCCATTTTCGTTACGAGAGGGCGAGGCCCGAAAAGATCTCGCCGCCGCGATCCGAGCTGCCGGGTATGAAGTGACGGATTGACCTGCTCATGCATATGCTTCTAGATGTCATCCAGCTAATTGACTGATCATGTTCTTGCCTCCCGCGAGATCGGAACGGATTTCCAATGGGATTGTAGCGCGCATCATCGCCAAGAAAGCGGTTTTGTGCAGAGCTATCAGAATGCTTCCTGGAAAGCCACATCAGCCCAGCTCAGAACCTGATTTCCCGACTCTTGACGCTTGTTCCAAATTGACTTTACGACTGAGCTGGGCCTGCCAATGCTCGTGACAAATACACCGTGCTGGTCCATGGGGTCCATGTACTTCATGGCCCGGCACTGTAGTTCTGCTGTCGCTGCTTCGCACAGGCACACGAACAATATCCAGCCAAAAGTCATTGCAAAGTCTTGGTCGACGTTTTCCATTTCTGGACATGCGTCGAGAAACTCGAGCGTCTTACGCACTTGTTCTTGGATGATCATAGCGCTCATGTGATATATCCGCCGGTAGAAGTAAATAATCAGCGTCTGGTGCATGGCCCCTACGAGAGGATGTAATTCGGCATCATCTTGAAAGCATTTCGGCGATGGTTTATCGAGGCTGGCTAGCGCGCTCAGCTGCAACGAGTTGGCTGTTGCCGTTGTGGGAAGCCTCGGCGACCATGTCCAGAGCTGGTGCTCCAGAGTCTGAACATGTTGCGCTAGCGCCGTCGCCACGCTGCTGTTGCTTGTTGCAATCCTTTCGAGCCGAGGCTTCTCGTTTGCCAGACTGATAGTTTGAGACAGAAGCGTCATTAGGGACTCTGGGACGCCGTAAATGTCCAGATACATCGTCAAACGCCAATTCCCAGAGACATCGAGGTGAATGTCATTGTAGCCGACCTCGTCAGGTTTTTCCTGTAAGTTGTCTAGACGGCCGAGATCGTCCGTCTGCACACGAAATGCCGCACTTTGTGTCGAGGAATCACCCGCATCTAGCGGCAATACATCAGTGCTCTCAGCAATCACCCTCAGGTGCGTGTACATGTGATGCAGGACTCGCAGATTAAAGGATTTTGTGGAGCGTAGGCCACGCAACCGAATGAGTCGTTCAGCTTCGAGGAGAAGCTCCTTGGTTGAGAGAAGTGCATTTTCATCGCCCTCTCTCGCATCGCGCGTCGACTTTACTACTGCAGCGTGCTCCACCCATTGGCGTCTATGGCAAAACATCTGACCAAATAAGACGCCAAGAATGGCCATAAGCACCTCGCCGTATTCTGCTTGATGCTCGCTCGTGGTTGCTTCCCTCAAAGCAGTGTCGAGACACTTCTGAGCGTTTGTTTGATGCCTGACCGCTATGGTATCCCATGGTGGGGAGCATATCACCGCCGTTTTTGCCACTTTGGTCGTCCGCTCATGCAAGTGGAAGGCGCTCTTTGCCAATAATGTTGACAAGAGACTACGTCGAATGTGAGACGTGCTGTCGAGTACCGACATCTCTGCCAATGTTTGAAGTGCACAGGGTAGCAACAGCAAATTCCACGGAGACACTCGAGAAGCGGCAAAGGTTGTCGCATTTGAAGGTGTGAGGACCTCAACTCTCAAGTAATGTAGCAGAAACTCTGCATGTTCTGGCACAGCGCATTTGCGATGAGATGAGATGCGCGCCGGGAGGGAGGTGTGGATTGCTGTTCGTGGAGGTGTCTCGCGCATCCCGTCTTGAGTAGGGCTCGGTGACTCATGTACGTTCAAGGACTGCACTGATGCATCTGACTCGCTTGCCAGCATCATGAGAAACAGACTCTCGTCATCAAAGGAGTCCGTGGGCTGTGAATAGTCGGCGAGCTCGCGTTGATCATTGTCAGCTCCGACGCAATTGTCTCCATCGAAGCACCCGATCCAGTCACAATTTGCCATGTTGGAAGACATCATTGGCGACAACTGGCTCAAGAATGAGTCAAACTCCGTGTCTGGGCTCGTGTCATCATCTCGTCTGATCCAGAAGTGGTCTTGCAGCTGGACTGGCAATGCTGCTGGAAATTGTTCTGGGAGTTGTCGATTCTCCAGGCCAAGGATGCGACCCTTCCTCAGCCCAGGCAGTTCCGAAGACATGTGCTCTTTATCGAGGGTTTCCATGGAATTGAATACACTGAAGGGACCAATCAGATGCTGTTCATCCCCGGTTGGCGACTTGGCGTCCAATTTATCTACTATACAGCCCGCCGCTGTATTTCCGAGGCTCTGAACAAGCTTTTGGCTCATCACGCTGCGATATTCCTCGCTGAACAATGGAAATCTGTACAAATGAGAACGATGATTCGATTGTCCTTGCTCGGGACGGTCAACTTCCTCCACCCAAAGCAGTTGTGGAAGGTACCCTTTGCAGAGGAGATTCAGTCGACGGCAGGTGGCACATGTTGGCTTTGCTTCGTCGCATTTAAGGTGTCGGCTACGACATGTCTGACACCCGGTAAATGTTCTGGATCGCGTTCTGATCCGCCCAGGATTGTGGCGTTTGCCCAGGAGGAGTGAGGCATTTGGCATGACTGGGACGCGATGATTGTGGCGCGAAAGCAGTCCACAAAGTCGGGAATGGCTCCAGGAAGCAGATAACAGTCGTTTACGCTGCCGGATTGAATCTAATCAAAGGCTGGTTGTAGCTTTGAAGCCAAGAATATCATAATGCGGGGGCGTCATAAATCGGGGAAATCTGCATGCTAGAGACGAGAGGCGGGCCTGGCTGTCGGCCGTCCCCCGCAGCTCGGTTCGCAAGATAAGATCAAATGCTACGAGCATTCCGGGAAACCCTCCGCGACGTACTGGGTTATGACTCTTCCCGGGCCGATGACAACCTCGGCAGCGGCCGAATTCTTGATAATACCCTCCCATAGGACAGTCGGACAGTGAGTTCAGAAGGTATCACCATGACAGATCCCAATCGGATCCGTAGAGGGGTACGTGACCAAGAGCTCCGCTCGGTCTGAGTTCCCGACTTGCAAACGTCTGGGCATGGCATGCACTAGGCAGCTTCTCACCGTTTCGCGGGTTCTGGCCACGCAAGAAACTTGCTCCGACGCGTCGATGACGATCTCGCACATGGGGAGCAAGGAACACAAGTTGACCGTCCAGCCTCTTTCTTGCTCGCCTCGTGAGAAGCCATTAGCTTTTGATTCTATTGGCGTCCAGGTCCGATGAAATTTCCAGGTCGTTCTTTGTCACGTTCCTCGTATCCCCAGCTCTTGGCTTGGGCCTTCTCTCGACACTTTACCGCGTTCTTCTAGGGTGGAAGGTCGTCACGAGCATACGCTGCACGCCATCCAAAAACCTCTGGTTATCGTGTCAGGAAAACCATCACCCGGGGTTGGTGAAAGATGGCAAAGCAACCGAGAGCAGGCGTGGATTTCAAACCGACACTTGCCCAGCAGCATTTCTCGTGCTGATGATGTGTGTGGCGACTTTTGCATTCCTTTGAACGGCACGACCTTCAGTGACTGTAAGAAATGCGGTGATGGGAGTCGACTCGGGAATTGGCAAAAGAAGTTGACTGAATTTACTGACGGCTTCACTTGGACCCGCTAATGGAGAGAGTCCCTTGCCGTCACCCTCGCTTGTCCAAAAGGGAGGGATTGACTGCGGGATACAGGTGAGGCAAAGGAGAGCTCTCATCTTGAGGCAGGCACAAGGGAGACCCCGGAATTGCGAAAAGCCCGATTAGTGCATCTATGAATTGACCCTTTCAACGTGCACACGGGCGCTGAAGGAAGGAGCGCCCCTACAGAATAGCCACTCGGCTCGCGATTCACTAGCCTCATCGTCGTTCGAGTCTATCAGGGCCTCTGCGGAACGAAAGCGACTGTACTATGCATGGCAACTTTACCCACATATGATCGGACGTCAAGATTGAAGAGCCGCCTGGTAACAGTAGCCAGGAATTTTGATGAAATCCCTTTTCCTTCTTTATTCTTTCTTCTTTTCCCGGTTCTCACTTCATTCAATAGCCAACTTGATGCATGTACGGTGGGTCCTGGATGTGAACGACTGAATGACCAACCACACGCCAATGAGAGGCCACGGCGATAATCGAATGGGATTGGCTCCGACTCCACCGAGCGAGAGTGTCAGAGCCTTCTAGAGCTCAGCAGCCCAGCGACCCCCGGTAGTGCCTGCACGTGTGCCAGCCTCCACCGCTACTCCTCCTTCCAACCCGCCCCCCACTCTCCCGCCCATTCCACCACCCAGTCCAAGAAGCTCACGAGAATTAGACCTGTGCTTGTACTTGTCGCCGCTTGGCTGAGCCAAACAAAGACATGGCGCGCCGCGAGTCCTTCTCCGAGATTCGCGCCGCCGATCCAGATCTTGGTCTCAGTGGCAACATCATTTCTGTGGCTTTCAATATTCCCTATGCCTTCACGTACCGTGGAGGAAACGACTGGGTTCGTCCTCTTCCCCACCCCTTCACCGCTCTGCCCGCTCCGCTGACAGCTCTCGTCTCGAGCAGCATCTCAGACCTCGTCGTGGCCAGTCTGCTCTCTTCGACTCTTTCGCACACCTCTCGTCGGACGCCACCCCGTGGAACCACACGCTGGTTGCCTGGACCGGCGAGATCGACTTTGCCCAGGAGCCGCCGTCATCGTCGCCTGGATCAGGCCCGGCCACGTCATCAAGCAGCGGCAACAACAACAACAGTAGTAACACCACCGTTGGCGCCTCCTCTCTGAACGCTCTATCTGCTCCCGTACCCGTCGACGTAAACTCCCGCCTGCCCACGCCGCCGCCTGTCGACGGACTCTGGCTGCCGAAAGATGCCCAGTCCAAGCTCGAAGATGCACTGGCTCGTAGCGACACGATCCGCACTGTGCCCGTCTGGCTGTCCGACGAGGCGGACGATTCTGAAAAGGGCATCATGCTCAAGGACCAGGCGAGATGGCGCCGCTACGCCCTCCACGACTTGTACACCCTGTTTCACTACAAGCAACACGGGCCGACCGACGGCCGCAAAGAGCGCATCCAGTGGGCTGATTATTATCGAATGAATCAGAAGTTCGCCAACAAAGTCATCGAGATTTACAAGCCTGGCGACATTGTCATTGTCCACGACTTCTACCTCATGCTGCTGCCGAGCATGCTTCGTCAGCGGAATCCCAACATGTACATATCCTTCTTCCTGCATTCTCCATTCCCTAGTAGTGAATTCCTGCGATGCCTCCCGCGCCGGAAAGAGGTGTTGGAGGGCGTGCTCGGGGCCAATCTCGTTGGCTTTCAGTCTTACAGTTATGCGCGGCATTTTCTCAGCTGCTGCACCCGCATCCTGGGCTTTCCCTCCGACACTCTTGGCATCGATGCGTACGGCACCCGGGTCCAAGTCGGCGTCTTCCCCATCGGTATTGACGCCGCCAAGGTCGAGACGCATGCCTGGGCCGACTCGGTCAACGAGAAGTACAATGCCCTCAAGAAAATGTATGCCGGCAAAAAGGTCATTGTCGGCCGTGACCGCCTGGATAGTGTCCGTGGCGTGGCACAGAAGCTGCAGGCTTTTGAGAGGTTTCTCGAGATGTACCCCGAATGGAGGGAAAAAGTTGTCTTGATCCAAGTCACCTCGCCCACCAGCCTCGGGTCGGAACGCGACGAAGACGACACCAAGATCGCCACGCGTGTCAATGAGCTCGTCATGAAGATCAATGGCGAATACGGTAGTCTGGGCTTCTCACCGGTTCAGCACTATCCGCAATACCTGAGTCTGGACGAATACTTCGCATTGCTCCGCGTCGGCGATATTGGCCTCATCACGTCGGTGCGGGACGGCATGAACACCACCAGTCTCGAGTACATCATTTGCCAAAAGCAGGGGCTCGGCCCTCTAATTCTCTCCGAGTTCAGCGGCACGGCGGGCAGTTTAGCCGATGCCATTCACATCAACCCGTGGGATCTCAGCGGCGTGGCCGATAAGATCAACGCAGCACTGACCATGGCCGCAGAGCCGCGGCGGAGGATGCAGGAGCGTCTGTACGAGCATGTCACGACACACAACATTCAGTCCTGGGTCGCCAAGTTTGTGCGCAAGGTATACAATGTCTTGGGCGAATCCAACTCGGCCAACGCGACCCCCCTGCTGGATCGCGCCGTGTTGTTGTCCAAGTACAGATCGGCCGGCAAAAGGTTGTTCATGTTCGACTACGACGGCACACTCACGCCCATTGTGCGGGAGCCGAGCGCGGCGATTCCTTCGGAACGCATCATCAAATCCCTTAGGCGCCTGGCCGAGGATCCTAAAAACGCGGTGTGGATCATTTCGGGACGTGATCAAGAATTTCTTGGGCAACATCTCGGTCACATTTCCGAGCTAGGATTTTCGGCAGAGCACGGCAGCTTCATGAGGAATCCGGGCACCGAGCAATGGATCAATCTGGCCGAAAAGTTTGACATGGGCTGGCAGGCCGAGGTCATGGAAGTCTTTCAGAAATACACGGACAAAGTATCCGGTGAGTGAGCAGACTGGGGCGCATGCTTCAACTTGTTTTTTTATTTTATTTTTTTTCCTTCTTCTTTTCCTGCCAACCGATTCCTGACCAGTCCGTCCCGCACTTGACTTCTGACGCGAGGGTAGGCTCATTCATTGAGCGGAAGCGATGCGCGCTCACTTGGCACTATCGGCTCGCCGATCCTGAGCAAGGACTCCACATGGCACGAGAGTGCCACAAAGAACTCGAGGCGACCGTAGCCAAGAAATGGGACATTGAAGTGATGCCGGGCAAGGCCAACGTGGAAGTCCGGCCAACATTCATCAACAAGGGCGAAATCGCAAAGCGTCTCATCGCCACCTATCACAACCCCGACGCCAAGCCGACAGAGCTGGATGCCAACCCCGGGCGCGTCGAGTTCGCGCTCTGCATGGGCGACGACTTTACGGATGAGGACATGTTCCGCAGCCTCAATGGCGCGACGGGCGAGGTTCTGCACCCAGACCACGTTTTTACGGTGACGGTTGGGGCCAGCACCAAGGTGACGCTGGCCAAGTGGCACCTGCTCGAGCCGGAGGACGTGATCGAGTGCGTATCGCTACTGGCCGGCGTCGGGGACGGCTCGGGCCTGCAACAGATGAGCGAGGTGAATCTGGCAGCCCTAAGTGCGGTGGAGGGCCAGATTCCCAGTTCGGAGACATGAGCACGGCTGCCAGCACGAAGGGGACAACGACTGATTGGTACAATGTACCTCTTGTCCGCAGCACACAGTCCTGGACATGAACACACTTCTGCTCTGCACACTCATAATCACACTTACGAGAGTATCGGTTTTTGTCTCTGGGGAGACGATGGCGGAGGCGCGCCCAAGAAATATAGACACGCTGCGTGGAGAGGGCTTTGCACCACCAATAGACATGCAGGGCCTCGCTGAATAGATAGACGGGCTGAGAGGGGAGCAGTATTCTTTGGAGCGTCAGCATTATGTGCGGCTGGGTAATTCCGGCGCCTTGCAAGCGAGGCTTTTGGAATATGACTAGACAGACAGCGTATAGAGAGCGAGAGCAGGAAGGAATGAAATACAACTTGGGCTCACGACGACGGCGTTGGTCCGCGACCTGGGAAACCCCGTGATCTTGTCTCGGAACTTGGGTGCTGCAGGGCGATGTTTCCCAACGGCCGGTGCGTGGTGATGCCTCCGGCGGCCCTGCCGGGGGCTGGCCTCGCTGCGCTCGAAGGGGAGGTGCAGCACTGCTGTGTCATGTTGAGTGAGCTCCATCCCCGGTGGCGACCAGCTGTCGTTGGACTGCCCATCCCGCTCTCTTCTTCATGCTGAGCCGTGTCCGTCACTTACATCGCCAACGAATAGGGAGCCCCAAAACTTTCCCGGGGATCTCATCTGCTGTGCGCTGCGGCGTAGCGGTACAGGTAGGGCCACGGCGCGCCAACTACGAAACTACGGGTCAACACGACAGGTCAACACGACACTCAGTTCCAGTACTTTTCAAGGGTCTTCACGAATCCGCGTCACCGGGCACAGGCATCGCACCTAGCAAGTTAATGGTTGTGTTGTCTGTATTAGTGTTTTATCTGTGTACACAAGGAAAATGGAGAATAGCACTGCCTCATAGGACGTTTCTGTCATGCGAGCTCACCCGCCTGCTGGGACTGGCCTACTAGTCCCCGCGAGTCGCATGCACTGCACGTCTTCTCGCTAGACGCGCGAAACGGATGCGCTGATATTCTCACTATGCGATATTTTTTCAGTCCATCAGGACTTGTGCTAAGGCCTCATGTCCTGCGACGCTTTGTCGATGTGGGCCTTCTTGGTTTCTTGGTCGATGTTGCCCTTACTGGTTTCTTGGTCGATGTTGCCCTTACTGGTTTCTTGGTCGATGTTGCCCTTACTGGTTTCTTGGTCGATGTTGCCCTTACTGGTTTCTTGGTCGATGTGGGCCTTACTGATCTCTTGGTCGATGTGGGCCTTACTGATCTAGGCTTGGTCGTTGTCGGCTTGGCCGTTGTGGGCTTTACCGATGTAGATCTTGTAGGCGAGGACTTTACCAGCGATGACTTCGATCGAGAGGGCGTGCTGGACGACTTGGAAGCTGACTTCGAAGCTGTCTTCGAAGCTGTCTTGGGAGCTGACTTCGAAGCTGTCTTGGAAGCTGACTTCGAAGCTGTCTTGGAAGCTGTCTTAGAAGCTGTCTTGGATGCTGACTTCAAAGCTGACTTCGAAGCTGTCTTGGAAGCTGACTTGGGAGCTGACTTCGAAGCTGACTTCGAAGCTGTCTTGGAAGCTGTCTTAGAAGCTGACTTGGGAGCTGACTTCGAAGCTGTCTTGGAAGCTGACTTCGAAGCTGTCTTGGATGCTGACTTGGGAGCTGACTTCGAAGCTGACTTCGAAGCTGTCTTGGATGCTGACTTCGAAGCTGTCTTCGAAGCTGACCTCGGAGCTGATTTCGAAGCTGATTTCGAAGCTGACCTCGGAGCTGATTTCGAAGCTGATTTCGAAGCTGGCGTTGTGGCAGAGCGAGACACGGAAGCTAGAGAGCCAGACCGCCGAGAGGTCTCAAAGGTGGTTCGAGATGTGATGCTCGCGGCTGAGGACTTGGGTCCTGTTGGCCGGATCGCCGTAGAGCTAGACTGGGATCCTGTCGGTCGAGTCATCGCGGAGCTAGACCGGGATCCCGTGAGTGGCATCGTTGCGGCAGACCCGGATTGGGATCCCGTGGACCGAGCCGTTATTGCAGAGCCGGATTGTGATCCTGTCCGTCGAGTCGATGCAGAGCTAGATTGGGATCCCGTGAGCCGAGTCGACGAAGAGCCAGATTGGGATCCCGTAAGCCGGGCCGTTGCAGAGCTCGACTGAGACCCCGTGGGCCGACTCGTTGCAGAGCGAGATTGTGATCCTGTGGGCAGTTCTCTCTCCGACGATGGCTCCGGCGATGGCTGTGGTGATGGCTGCGGCGATGGCTCCGGCGATGGCTCCGGCGATGGCTGTGGCGATGGCTGTGGCTCCGGCGATGGCTGTGGTGATGGCTGCGGCGATGGCTCCGGCGATGGCTCCGGCGATGGCTCCGGCGATGGCTCCGGCGATGGCTCCGGCGATGGCTCCGGCGATGGCGATGGCTCTGGCGATGGCGATGGCTCCGGCGATGGCTCTGGCGATGGCTCCGGCGATGGCGATGGCGATGGCTGCACTGACTGCGATTCCTCCGACTGTACTGGTTTTGATTGTGTAGGCTGTGCGGATTTTGACTCAAGCGGTCGCGACGTCTGCGACTCAGCGGGCCGCAGAGACTCTGAGTGTACCGACTTCGATGTCTTTGACTCCGCCGGCCGTAATGACTCTGATGACACTGGGTGCTGCGTCGGTCCCGCGGACTGGACACTCGAAGAACTGACGTGCGTCTCCAATGGTGATCTTGTGGCCGAAGCCATAGAACCAGATTGGGCATCTGTTGGAAGCCCTGTGGACGCAGTGACCGCAGCGCTAGATTGTGACTTTATGACCGGCGACGCGGAGCCGGACTGGGAGCCGGTAGGCATAGTCTCCTTGGACACGGCAGCAGAATCAGAAACAGAAGAAACGAGGCTGGATTCAGACCTCGCCGGCTGCGTCGCCGCTGAGCGAGCTGTGGACTCGGCACTCGAAGACACATGGCCAGAATGAGACTCAGTAGGCTTTACAACTTCAGAGGCAGCACCGGAAGCGGAGGCCGAGGAAAGGGCACGGTTTGTTGGCGCAGAGTCCGTAGAATGCGCGCTGGCTTGAGTCTTGCTGATGGAAGATGCGCTGAGCTGAGATCCAGTGGCTTGAGCGGTTGCAGATGCAGACCCTGGCTTGACCGAAGATCCGGGTTTAGACAGGGTGATTGTTGACTGGGTAGCGGCAGAGCTCAACTCAGTTTTTGTAGAACGAGTGTCCTTGGAGCTTGAGGCACCTGCAGAACTGGCAGCGGCAGAGCTCAACCCAGTTTTTGTAGAACGAGTGTCCTTGGAGCTTGAGGCACCTGCAGAACTAGTAGCGGCAGAGGCGGCAGAGCTTAACCCAGTTTTCGTAGAAGGAGTGTTCTTAGAGCTTAAGGCACTTGCAGAACTGGCAGCGGCGGAGCTCAACCCAGTTTTTGTAGAACGAGTGTCCTTGGAGCTTGAGGCACTTGCAGAACTGGCAGCGGGCTCCGAGGGCATGCCACGACTCGTTTGTGTGGAACTGACAGCATCTGAGCTTGCAACGGACTTGGTGCCGGGGGGTACCGAGCGAGACAGGGATTCAGTGGACAGGGGAGCTGCAACGCTAGACGAAACTACAGCCAGCGAGCTGGATGCAGAGCTGGGAGCGAATCCAGAGGGTGTCGCACGGTTTGTTTTTGCAGAGGCAGCTGAAGCTGGGCTTGACTTGGCCTCGGGGACAGTCGATGCGGAGCCAGGCTGCGACGACGCAGGTCGAACAGCTGCAGAACCGGAAGTAGCTTGCGAGGGCATCGCTCGGTCTGTCTCCTTAGAGCCTGCTGGGGTAGAGCTGGCTTTGGGAACGACGTGAGAGGCGTTGTCCACGGGTTTACGATCAGCGGGTTTGGCCGGCTGCTCCGGTCTCGAGGGGCCCTTGTCAGAGTTGAGGGTCGAGTCATGATGCGACTCGAGGTGCGTAGATGTGTGGGCGGAATGGAAGATGCCCGCGAGGCCATGGCCATCTATGCCGTGCAGTTGGTTCTGGACGCGGCGCGATGGGCCTGGCTTGATGACTGTGGTTTCCGACACGGACAGCTCGATGATCCGCCGCACCACGAGGACGCAGGAAGTCAAGGTCGGGTCGGTGCCTCGCAGGTACGCCGCAAAGCCACTGACGTACGCCGCAGCAAAGACGGTGCTGCGACGGTTCTGGCTTGAGACGACAGAAGCAGTGCTACCAGACACAGCCTCACCAGACACAGCATCACCAATAACTTGGTCGGCAGGGCCAGCCTCTCCAGAGACAACGCCTCCAGAAGTAGCGTCTTCAGAGGCATCACCAGGGATAGCGTCGGCAGGGACCAGAATGTCCGCGGCGGATGATTCGTCACCAGTGGGTTCTCCATCCGTCTGGGAGTCGTTGTCGACGGCACCGACGGTGAGGACATTGGGGCTGCGTTCCGCCGATGACCACTCAACCGCCAGGCCGTTTCTCCCAGAAGGAATGACGACGAGGATACCTGCCTGGGCAATATTCTCAAAAAGCTCGCCCATGACTTGGCTCTTGGCAACTTGCTCACACGCTTGAGCCTTGTTGCCATGTTCACCGCAAGTTTGGCCTAGCGAAAGGAGATCCTGTTAGTCAAAAGCGGTGTCCCCAGCTGATACTCGGCTCACGGGGGCGTGACGCACCTAGAGACAAGTTGATGACTGGCTTGCTCGTGGCATTCTTGTCCACGGCGTCGCTCCAGGCCCAGGCGACTCCCTTGAGCATGTCAGACAGGTAGCCACGGCCACACTGGTCCAGAACTTTGACATCCACGAGGGTTGAGTTCTTGGAGACACCCATACGCGCACCGCCCACGATACTGGCCACGCCTGTGCCGTGTCCGGTCTCGTCCTTCCAGGTCGTCTCTGTTCGGCAACTCGCGACAGTGCACACGCCATGTTCGGCACGACCCTCAAAGTCTGTGTCTGCAACGTCGATGCCGGAATCCACGATGTAAACACGTGTCTCGTTGGTCTCAGGAGTCTTGCCATCCTGGGGGCCGAGGTTCAAGGTCTCTTGCTGCGGCTGCGGCTCGCCCGACGCAGATCCGCGCTTGACGCTGCCAAGTTCAGAAAGTACAGAGTCCGGCTCAACCCCAGCGACCTAGAAGGTCACAGATGTATTAGCAACGGGATATGAGAAGCTGGATGAAGGGGGGGGGAGGGGGGGGGGAGGGTGCACGCTTCCATAAGTTCAGGGGGCCGGTTTGAGTGGTACCTACCTCCTTTCGCTTCTTGATTTGCTCAATCAC
>JAPFUF010001346.1:0-14787 GCA_030780645.1 Aschersonia sp. MBC 508 | reverse complement strand
GAGAACAATTCAAGCATCACGCTCGATGATGCGCGCGTGTACATGTTGTGTGCGTGAGGGCAGCAGGGGTTGTCGCAACACTCTACATGGATCAGGCTGGCTCCCACATCCACAGACCGAAAGACACAATCAATCAAAACGCTAGAAAATCACACCTGAAGTCGTAGACTGAAGGAAATCAGAAAGCGTCACCGAGACCGAAGAGATTCATCTATTGGAGCCAAAAACAACGCATGAACAAATTGTGGCGGCGTGGTGTTCTCAACATGGGGGTCTGACAACAGACTTGGGCTGCTTTTCCCTTTCGATCTACGGTAGTTGCTCGCGAAGCACCAGCTAGTTTATTGCAGTGATCAAATCTGCATTCCTCAGACCACAATATAGCTAGCTCTTCAGTTCATCCTGGTGCCGCCACTGGCCATGCATCAATCTCTTCTGCTGAACCAAGCCAACCACTGCGCTTGGTATTCCCCTGCTCAACGCCTCCCTCCACATTCTTGCAGAAGGGTTCAAAGTGTTTCGTGGTCATCATTCGACCATCGATATCTACGGCGGGCAAATGATCCCGATAGTGCTTTCAAGCCACATCAGGTCCGATTTCACATTCTTCACATTTGTCAATTATAGGGTTCTTATCCGAAAATCATGCGCTGGCTTCGCTTACCTCTCGAGCGGTGTCAGGCCCAGAATGCGCATTCCGTTTGCTAGCGTGATACGAGCGGCATCGTAGAGTGCCATTCGAGCTTTCATCAGTTCTGGCTCGCTGCCAATAACTTTGAGATGATCGTAGCTGCTGCTTATTACGTGCGTCATCTTGAAGAGATATGTAAGGACCGTGGCCGGTTCCAGCGTCTTCAACGTGTTTTGCAGCACATCTGGCCATTGCGACAGCATTCGGGTAATGTTGACAGCATGCTCTTCGTGCAGGAGCGTCAAGTCAGCGCTGTCCAGATCCTCGTCGGACAGGCTCACGCGTCGCCTGATTGAGCAGAGTCGAGCGTGGGCATATTGTAGATAAGGCCCCGTGTCACCCTCGAAGGAGGTCATGGCATCCATGTTGAATTCATAGTTGTTGATCCTGCGTTGTGACTCAGCAAACAAGACATCTCAATGCGCCGCGTGACCGAGCCTACCTCTTTCCACTCATGTCTTGAACCATGACGCTGCTTATGCCCAAGATATCGGCCGTGGCGTCTGGGTCCTCGATCTGGGCATACTTCTCCTGATTCTTCTTCATGGTTTCGTGCATATGTTCGGCACAGTCCTTCAGAATGTCATCCAGGCTGAAACGGTGGTCAGCTTCAGTCTCAAACGAATTGAGCTCAGATTGTCGTAAAAGCGGCTCACAATTTCACGGTGCCTTTGCGAGTACTCATGCCAAGTACCATACCAAAATTGATATGCTGACATTTCTTCGCAATGTCCTTGTACCCGAGCAATTCAATGATCTGGAACAATTGCTTCAAATGCAGGTCCTGTTGACTAGCCACCACGTAGATCATATGATCGAAGCCATACTTGGTGTTCTGCATGGGAGTCAGCTGGGCTCCTGTCACGAAGATCCCATTGATCTTGCACTTACACGACCTAGGAGCTCGCAGATATCGCGAGTGAGATAGAGAGCGGTGCCGTCACGTTTTCTGCAGCAGAATGAAATCAGTAATGATGAGACAAGATTCCAGGCGAAATGCGGCATACCGGAGAACGGTTGTTCCTAGCCTCTTTCCTTCTTTGCCGGGCAGGTGTTGTGTGAAGTCAATGAGGACGGCACCATTGTCTTCTTTGGTTATGTTTTGTTGTTTCATTTTCTCCGCGATTTCCGACATATAGGATTCCGATACTTGACTCTCGCCTGCTTCTGGGTCAGCCGCGAAAACAGTAGGATGAAAAGGCTGGCATACCGCTGAACTCGTCGAAGTGAATGTTGAGGCGGGAATACGTTTCTGTGACGCAAATACGTCAGCCCTGTCGTTTCGAACTCATTGCTGTTGAGATTGCAGACCGGCGGGCGCGACCAATTACGGGGGCTGCACGGTCTGTACGGCAGTCAAGCCGCCTCACCTTTATAACGAGCTATGCTGAGATCCCTGAATCGTTGCCATTGAGCTAGGACGGCTGGATCATTGTCAGTCTATTAAAGAGACCGTCAGTAAGCAAGAGACCACTGGCGCGTCCAAAAGTTTCATGCTGACCATGCGTTTGAAGTATTGCCTGGCCTGTTCGTCAAGACTTTGCGCTTCCGAGGCACTGACGTCTTTGCCCTCTTTCTTCTGAGCCTCGATTGTCGCTTTCTCGATGGCCATCTCCGCGTTGATCTGAACGTAAAGCTTGAATAGATGGTCAATCGGGTTTTGCTTCAGTGCTTCTTCGTTTCCATTTCGCTCGTAGGCCAACGCGAGCAGACCATACTGTTTGCCCCAATCCCCGAGATCTTTGAAAAACGTCAGCTCTCGAAGTCATGGCGCGATCCGTGAGCCTAGACTAACAGTTCATTCTGATGACATCCCAACCACAAGCCTCATAGAGGTTGGCTATGAAACTTCCGATGATAGTAGAACGGAGATGGCCGGCGTGGAAGGGCTTTGCGACATTCGGAGAGCTGAATTCAACGATCTAGGTCGACTTGAGTGAGTCGGGCTCGCAGGAAAGAGTAAAGGCAGGGCAGCCTACAATTCGCTTTTGACCAGAAGCTTGGTCTTTTGGGTCTCGGAGGCCGTGAAATGGACTCTTGCCTACATAGGTTAGTGATCTGAGAACGAGACTGTAAGCCGGAAGTGAATTCACCATATTCTTTTCTAGCTTGCCTAATGATAGGTACAGTCGACTTGATGAGAGGGCCTGCTTTCATGAAAAAGGACATGAAATGCCCACTCAAAACGGGCTTCGCGAAGAGCGGGTCGTCCTCAGGAAACTTGATAGAACAGTTTGTCAGAGGGAACATTGCTTCGTTTCCATGGACATGTATCGAACCTTTGCGGCCCATTCTTGCGCTAGAAGGTCTGGTTTGGAGCCTTTGATTCGGAGCGCAGGCACAGCTACCACGAAGTCACCCTTCTCGAGACTCTGAGTCCACATAACAACAGGAAAGATGATCGATGCATCAACGCCAGAAATTTTCGAAAGCGCATCGCTGAGATGAGCTCTGTATAAGTCGAGAGAGTTATATTCGGGATGCGTCGAAGGATATTTCTGCGCAAGGCCAGCAAGGGTCAGGCCCTCGACCCTCTGGGCAAGCTGATCTATAGCGCTCGGCTGAGCCATGGTGTCTCTTGAAATGGTTCGAAACGTTCGATACGAAGAGAAAGGACTAGCTGTCAGACCCTGATAGGGTGGGAAAGGATCTTGCTTCGGGGCAGCTGCGAAAGCGATAGCTGCGTCCGCGCCTCGAAACGTAAAGATCGATCGGCTCAGGTTGAAAGTCGACTGGCTTAGACAGTTCGCTCTGCGATGAAGTAGAAGGCGCCGGCCAAACTGACAGCAATTGACACACTTGTAAGCCGAGGGCAGAGGCGCGCGAAGTGTCATGGGGATTGCGACCTCCGAGTATGACCTTTTTTTTTTATGCCCGCCGGCTGAGTCCAATCGTGACTCAGATGCAGTTTGGCAAGTTCCCCACCATGAGCAGGGCCTGGCGGCGGGGAACAGGCACTGCAAGCTCCAGTGCTTTAGCTAGTGCGCCGCGAACTGTGATACCCAGATTAAGAAAGGAATAGGTGCCAGAATCGAAGTCCAGAAGAAGAAATGGAAGGACAGAAGTGAAAACGTGCATCAGATAACTGAAGAGGGAACTCAAGGCTTAGTTCAAGACTAGAGGCATGGGCGCGTTCTCGGTAATCGCAAAACAAAATCCATCAGGACCTGATAACGTTCGCATGTGTACATGATGGATTTGTCAAGTCTTTGTTTTCATTTTCTCTCGAGGCTGCGCCGCAGCCAAGCCGTTTTAAGGGCATGTACATACAGTATCACCAAGCAGATGGGGCGAAGGCTAGAGGACATGCATCACACATAATTTGAGACAGCCTTCATAGAAACCCGTCTGGGCACGTGAGAAGAAGAGGGCATGACGAGGACACTTTATGTCCTTGTCTCCGTTCATCGGAGAGCCAAGTATCTGGTAGTGTTTTGAGACGTCCTCCGTCGTGGGACCTTCCCACAGGAGGGGTTCATGTCAATGTAGTATGTGGCTGAGAATTGTTCTGCCTGGCCCCCGACATCCCTCGACCCGTTTGAAGCGTCGCCTGCTCTAATATTGTATGACTACCCCATGGAATAATGAACGTCCCACCATGCTTACAATAATCGTGCAGTTCGAGCGTTACCCCTCCGGAGCAAACGAAAAGAAAAACAACAAATGCCTATAACTACAATCTGAGTTTGGGGAGGGGATGGCAGAGGAAGGCCGTGCGGACCCTGCATTGCCGACCATGCCAGAATACATCTTGTGGATGGACACCAATAATGTTTTCGCCCACATTCCTCCGAATGCGTGTCTCGCGACCAGCTTCGAGATGACCTCCTCACCATTGCTCCCGCCGTGTTTCCAATCAGCGTGGATGGCTTACTCGCCTTTCAGCTTGTCCTGCTTAACGGTGAAAGCCATGTCTAGGAAATCCGCCTCTTCCTTCTTGTGCACGTTCTTGAGGCCGGTAGCCACGGAAGCGCTGGGGTTGCGTCCAGCGTACATGACGTGCTTCCTGTCGTGGTATTGCGTCTGGTTGAGAAGTGTCTCGATCCTCGGCTGAGCAAAGCTCCAGGCACCAGCATTCAGAGGCTCCTCTTGGGCCCAAACAATCGTCTTGGCATTAGGATACATGTCGAGATTCTCCTTGAGCTGCTGCCATGGGAAGGGATTCAGCTGCTCAATGCGGGTGAGAGCAACATTGTCAATTTTGTTGTCGGCGCGGTACTTGTGGAGGCTGGCCCAAACCTGACCGGCACAAAGAATGACCCGATCAATCTCTTCGGGAGCCTTGATATTGCCGGCCTGATGTTCGGGATCTGGTATGATCCACTGAAATCCGGCATTTTCTCCGCAAAAATCTTCAATGTTAGATCGGGCGAGTGGATGACGCAGCAACGATTTGGAAAAGAAGATCACGAGAGCTGTGGCACGGTTAGTGCTGGTCTAGTAGGACAACGCCAGGAACGTAACTTACGCTTGCGGAACTGTCGATGCATTTGTCGTCGCAAGATGTGGAATAAGTTGGCTGGGGTGGTCATGTAGGCAATCTGCATGTTGCAGTCTTGATGCTGTCTTTGAAGCTTCTCCTCTGTCGGGAAGATGCGAGGGTCCTCGTTAGAAAGCTGCAGGTAACGCTCCAGACGACCAGACGAGTGCTCAGGGCCCTGGCCGTCGTAGCCATGTGGCAGGGACATGACCAAGCCAGTCCGCTGCATCCACTTTACCTCGCCAGAAGCAATGAACTGATCAATGATGCACTGAGCATTGTTCGCAAAATCGCCAAACTGGGCCTCCCACATGACCAAAGCGTTAGGAGACTGAAGGGAATAACCGTATTCGAAACCGAGAGCACCGAATTCACTCAAGGATGAGTTGGAAATGACAAACTTGCCCTGATCCTTGCTAATGTGCTGCAAGGGCGTGAAGGTCTTCTCATTTTCCTGGTCATGGAAAACAGCATGGCGCTGTGAGAAGGTACCGCGCTCGACGTCCTGGCCTGAGACACGAACGTGATAGCCTTCAGTCACCAAAGTGCCAAAAGCAAGGGCCTCAGCAGTAGGAAAATCAATGTCCTTCCCTCCAACCACCGACTTAGTTCGGCTTGCGAGGATTCGTTTCAAGTTGCGATGAATGTGGAAGTCCTCAGGTGCGGAGCCAATCACCTCACCAACATGGTCCAAAGTGCTTTTATCGACGCTGGTAGCGTGATGGGGAAGCACCTCAGTCGCCAATTCCTTGGGAGACTTGAAGCCATTCCACGCGGAGGTCGTCCACTCCTTGGAGGTTGGAGTGTAGTCTTTCGATTTGTTGAAGCTCTCCTCGAGCATGCCCCAGACCCATTGCTTGTGCTCCTCGATGTCCTCTTTGGTGAAGGTGCCTTCTTGAAGTAGCTTGTTTACGTAGACGTCAATCTGCGGTTCCTTCTGTTGGATCCGCTTGTACATGAGAGGCTGTGTGAAGGACGGCTGATCGGTCTCATTGTGACCGTACTTCCGATAGCAGATCAAATCAACCACAACGTCGTGCTGGAACTCGGCTCGCCAGTCGGCGGCAAGCTGACAGACGAAGTTGACGGCCTCAACGTCATCGGCATTGACATGGAAAACGGGCGCGTCAATAGACTTGGCAATGTCCGTACAGTAGGCAGTGGAGCGGGCAAATCGAGGATCAGTGGTAAAGCCGATCTGGTTGTTGACAACAAGATGAATGGTTCCGCCGGTGGAGAATGCTGGTAGAGAATGGAACCCAAGACACTCATATACTACGCCTTGGGCAGCAAAGGCAGCGTCACCGTGTAGCAGCACGCCCATGGCTGTCCTGTGTGTCTTCTCGTCGTTATTGTAGTGCTGGATCGCTCGAGTCTTGCCAAGAACAACTGGGTCCTCGGCTTCTAAGTGAGAAGGATTGGCGACCAGAGAAAGCTGGACACGCTTCCCTGAGGGTGTAGGGCGTTCGAAGTTCATACCCAAATGGTACTTGACGTCGCCGGAGCCCTCATCCTCGGCGCCCAGAGTTCCAGCAAATTCAGAAAAGATACTCTCGTTCGGCTTTCGCACAACGTTGCTGAGAACGTTTAGTCGTCCCCGGTGAGGCATGCCAATGACGATATCCTTAACTCCGTAGTCGACACTGCGGTCAATAAGGGCCTTCATGCCAGGAACGAGAGTTTCGCAACCTTCGAGACCAAATCTCTTGTCGTTGGGGTATTTGGTAGCAAGAAACGCCTCGAAGCTGGAACTCCATATCAATCGGTCGAGCACTCGTCGCTTCTCGTCGATGGAATACTTGAATGGCTGCGGCACTTCAAGGCGTTCACGCAGCCAATCGCATTTCTCACGATCGGGGATGTGGATGAACTCAACACCCCAAGATCCAGCATATATCCTCTCGCACGCGGCTACGATTTCACGCAAGGTCATTTTGTCGCGACCTTCGCGCCTGAATCGAGGCAAGATACCTGGTCCCAGGGTATATTCGGTATCGAGGTCGGCGTCGGTGAATCCATAATGTTCGAGAGTCAGCTCTTTGGGTTTGATATTCCCAAAGCCCTCGGCAGTATTCCGGATGCCCAGAGGATCCATGTTGGCTTTGTGATGACCGCGAGCTTGGTATGCCCGAACCAGGAGCTGAACCTTCAGATGGTTCGTGACATCCGAGCCATCTTCCAGTGCTAGATTGCCAGCCAAGCGAGGAACGCCACCAGTCATGTTGGGAACCAAGTTTGGCGGCGGCTGAAACGCCTGTGAAATGGGCATCTCGCCGCTCTCCATGTTTTTGAAGTAGATCTGCCAAGACACATGTACACTCTTTGGATCATGTTTCCATTGCATATACATCTCATCGACGTAATTGGCGGCTCCGCCTGAAAGGAAATTGTCGCTTGGATCCGGTGATGTATGCGTCGCATCAGTGGCGTACGACCTCATGGCTGATGCAGTCATGGCATGGCGAGCTTTCGACGAGCCTCTCGACGTACTTCGAGCTATCGCAGTCGACATGGAGCATCTTGGCGAGAATGTAGCGCATCCTGCACCGCGGAGCAGGCGGGGACAGCTCCTGGACAGCCGACTTCGCAGCATGGCGGGACTGCGGTCTGTCTATCAGACAGCTGACGAGATGAATGGGAGTGAGAAGCTTTGAAGCACCCGACCACAGGCGAAGTGAATCACCGATGGAACTGTTGTACAGGAGTGATGGATCCTGGAGCGCAGGAAAATGAGAACCGCGCAGTTGCAGGTTAGCACGCCAACTGGAGTCATGGATCGAAATTGGAAACGGGCGGGACCAGAAGGGGCCAATATGTTACGCGTCGAAAGTCGAGCATGTAGGAGATATGGCAAGTATTTCCCCTAGAAATATTCGTGGAGGGATACATGCTCCAAGTCGGTCCGCTTTTTGCGATGGACCATAGCTGGACATGGACTAGTGGCTGGCCCATCCACCAGAGATGCCAATGCCGTATCGATAAAGTACGCATGATATCGATAGCCCATGGAGGGGCAACCTGATGTCCTGACCCGTGACCGCCATGAATATCACAACAGCGACCTGCTAGCGACACAAAGATTGGTCAGAAATGGCCACAGCTGCTCAATCTCGAGCGCTCGGATGCAAGGTTTTGAGTGTGGTTCGACGGGTCAAGTGACGCTGAAAGGGCCGTGGAATTTGACGATTCCGTCATGTGACGAGTGCTGGGGCTCTACGCAAGAAGTAATTCCAGCTGCCCGAGCTCACTGTGGTATTCCTCGTCATTATCGCGACCAATTGCCACATGGGAAACCTAAACCTCATCAACAACTCTGTGCGGATGAACAGTCGGGTTCTTGTGTCCGTTGACCTAGCTGCTACTGAGCTCAGAGGTTGTTTTCTGAGCCAGACGACAGAGACCACATTTCCGCCGGCTTGCCAAGAAAAACTCCTGGAGGCCAGGGGATATGGTCTTGCAGAGGCTGGACGTCGTTTCCCACGGCAGAGTCGCCGAAGTAGCCTTCTACTCATCGTTCTTACGAGCCCAGCTGTATCATCATCCCCCCAGCATAAGCTTGCCACGGTCCGGCTGTGGGATTGATCGAACCAGAGATGTCACATCGAAACTATGAAAAACACTGCACGGCCTAGCAAAGGAGAACAACGATGATGCTTAGCTTTTATAGGCGATTTCGAGAAATGAAGCAGCAAGCTATAAAAGCCCAGGAAATGTGCTTTGTACTATTTCAGTGATGCAATTATTATGTTTTCTTACGTACTAAAGACGCCTCAGGACGACCAAAATCTCACGATCTTACATGACAGGAAACACTCCTTATAGCCCTTCTTTCCTGAGAGGTGCCTCGACATTGCCCTTGCGTCTCCATCCTTGTCTCTGTTCGAAGTTTCCATGTATGACGATCACATGATACCTGTAAGGCTGCCAAATCCGACGATCATCACGCATCTTTATGGTTTGCCAACCTACTCCGGTACGTACCTAGGTAGGTAGGTAGTTTCGGCAACACAAGGCGCTACGGACATTCGTTTATAATTTCCGAAAAGTCGAGTTATGCTCACAGGGATATCACACTGAAGAACTTCTTATTAGCATCTTGCGCAATATACACACCTCAGAATGCGGACTTCCGTGCGTTTTCTTAGAAAAGCGGCGCGACTAGCTGGCAGCCGCGTAATTAACCAAACATTTTGCTTCGCTTATTGCCGTTACCGCAATCAGAACAGGAAGAGAGGAGGGAAGGGGAGGGGGAGGGTGTACGGCGCTTATGGCAGCTATACGGTATTGTGACGGCTTCGGCTCCGACGAGATGAGACGGTGATGAGGCGAGATCTTTTATGCTTCATTGCTATTCCTGCACGCGCATTATCCCAGGGTCACCGATCAGGTATTCTGTTGCCCTTCCACTCTCCTCCATCCGCGTTCTTCCTTCTCTTTTCTTTCTGTGATGTGCAAAGATGAAACAGGTTCATTTGGTGGACGAGTCCAGGTTGTACAGGTAGGGTTTAGTGGCCCGCCAAGTGCCTGGGCACAGCATGCCAACGTCAGGGGTAGGAGAAGATGAAGTGGCAAAGCCGTACTCACTGTAACGGCGTCTGTGTGCCACGACATTTGCGGCTTGGCTTTTTCAGCGAATTGCGTGCCTGCACGACTCACGCGAGCAATTGCCCGTTCGGAGAAGCGATGAGGAGGCATGGCTAAGTACCTTAGGTACTAGGTCCCTAGTAGGTACCTGTCGCAGCAGTTCTGCGTCAGGCACTCATGGCGCAACGGCGCGGCAGGTTGCTTGATCAACAATCTGTTGTTCGCAGGGCACGCGCACATTCATTTCGGTCAATATATAAAGATAAAGTAGCTTTCATTTGCAGAGTCACCAGCTGGATCATGGACGTTGTTCTCTCCTGCCGCGAGCACGCATGTTGTGACGTAAGCTAACGGGCGCGACACAAGGTGGGGGATTTAAGTGAGCGCAACGAAGTAGACATTTGTCTCGGGCTTCTTTGCGTCACAATTTTGCCTCTGTTTCTGCTTGGTGGCTGTCTCTCTCAATGCATGAACCGGTCGGTCGGGTGTCGGCGGTGATGGATACGGACCAAGCGCAGAAATTTCCCTTCTTTCTGCAGACAGGCCGATATTGGCCAAGACTTGGTTCTGCTGGTTGTGGTTGGTCCATGCCGCATGCAGAAAGCAGAAATGGAACAGCAACGTTTTTTTGGGGTCCGAGGCATTTTGCCAAGAAACGCTGCGGCTTTTGCTTTTCGCTTGATTGCTTTCCCCCCTATTGCCTATCTCTCCATAGCGTGCTCTGCTTTTCAGAAGGGAAAAAAGAGGCGGCGGCTTCACTTTAATCCCATGTCGAGGAGGAAGTAAGCGACTAGTGCACACGAAATCGGCAGGACCCTGAAGTTTGTTCTTCGGGTTCTGGATCGATCAAGGAGAATCTGCCCGCGTGTCAGAGAAAGCGGCCAAAACAACTCCTCCCTCATTCATCGCACGCTCCCCCACGGGCCCCCCCGGTCGCGACACGCCAAAACCAGGCAAGACAATAAATACCGTTACGTTTGTAGCAAAAGCCCTCGATCCCCACTGCCCCATCGATTCCCCGCTGTCCACTGGATCTCGACCAACCACGCGTCGCGCGTGCATAAACTCTTGACGAAACGGGTGTGTTTCTTCGCCTTTGTTCGTCCAGTGTCTTGTCTCTGTCTTAGCAGTTATCCCCGTGTATTGTATTGCCTTGTGCTGTGTGACGACGCGCACATGGTGCTGCAGCGATTCGCTAGCAGCCCGCTGGGCAGACTTCCGCCCAAGAGGGGCCCAAGAGGGGGGAGGGGTGTCTTGAGCAGCATCTATGTATTACGCCTGGCATCTGTCATTGTCTGTCAAGCCACCAGTCTTCGTCTCTCCGACCACCCTCCCCCCCACCGGCCTAGCTTGCAGGGGGTAAAGAGCGGAAGGGGAAAAGAAAAAGCCTATTCGGACCCGTCACAGTCGGCCATTCATACACGATGTCCAATGCAGACTTCTGACTGGTCCAGTTGCTTCGCGAGACCGTCATCGTGCTTCTCCGTCCTGTAAAGCGGATCTTCGCTCGATTGAGCATGTCAAGACGCTCGTTATAAAGAGCAACACGCTTCTTAATTTTTTTTTTTCCCGTTTAATTGCTACCGCTCTTTCGTTCTCCTGCTTGCGGCGTGAGCAAGACAACTCCGACCTGAGCGGAAGAGAGGCAAGTCCCCGTGTCTTGCTCTTTCCTCGCGTCTCGCGGTGGCGTGTGAGAATTTTTAAGTTTTGCGCCGCGCCGCAGCCACTAAACACGAAATCTTTCCAAGTCAGGGCTGCCGCTTCTAGGTCTACCATCCGCGATACCTTTATTCAGTATTAATCGGCGACCATCGCGTCTGCATCTCCTTCTTTGCCCTTCATCTTTTTCCTTGTATTACATTGGCTGGGTGTGCGTCTGCGACTCCTGCTTGCGCTCTTCATCCACCCACCACCTCACCTCAATGAGCCCCCTTGATTCGTCCGACTCCGATTCGGGGGTGCAGAGCCACCATCGTAACCCCCCGGCAATCCTTGGCGAGATTCCAATCCCCCACGGACCACCAGGCGACCACGACAGCGATGATCTCACACTTCAATATGCCACTGCAGACGAGCGGCGCATTTTCAGCCATGTCACTCGCCCCGAGGATTCATACACGTCAGATGGCGTCTATTGGGCTGATTTGCCATGGATGCAACGCGTCAAGTTCGTCTCCAAGGTCGATCGCGAGGCCGCCGCCCAGGAACTGAGCACAATCGGCACCATGGTCAAGAAGGATCCTCTTTCTCCCCTCTCGTGGTACGTCCGACATGCCGTCATCCCTGGTGCTGGCCTCGGCCTGGAGGGCTACGTTCTGTTCTCCATCGGAAATTTGGAGCCTCTCTTCAAGAAGGTGTGGCCTGAGTGTTGGGAGAAACACGAGGTGTGCGGCAAGAATTGGGTTGCCAGTGTCACCTATCTCGAGATCATCGGCATCATGGTCGGCCAAGCTCTCGTTGGTGTAAGTATCCTTTCTTCTTGAGACTGCTATTCTCGTCATGGCTGTCGAGCTCATACCTTGTTGTGCAGGTTATCGGTGATTGGATCGGCCGCCGCTGGGGTCTTATTCAAGATGCCATCATCATGTTTGTCGGTCTCCTCATGCTGACCGCCAGCTGGGGTTTGACACTGGAGGGCTGGGTTATTTGCTATGCGTGGTCCCTGTTCTTCTACTCCCTCGGTGTGGGCGGAGAATATCCCATCACGGCAACCTCATCTCTCGAAAACGCGGCCAGCTCTGGCAAAATGTCTACCAAGGAGGACCGGCTGCATCGCGGACGCCGCGTCACCATGGCATTCTTGATGCAGGGCTGGGGTCAATTCGTGAATCAGGTTCTGCTCATTGTTCTGCTCGTCATCTTCAACAAAGGGACGGGCGCCCCTCCCTACAGCACCTCGGCCGCTCAGTACGCCTTCCGCCTGTCCTTTGCCTTCCCGGCAATTGGCACCCTGTGGCTCGTTTACTATCGAACCTGGAAGATGCCCAACGCCTCAAAACAACTGGCCCAAGCCAAAACCCGGGCCAATGTCACCGGCTACGATGTCACTGCTCTGCGCTATTGTTTCGGCACATTTGGCGGTCGACTTCTGGCCACGGCCGGAACCTGGTTCTGCAACGACGTCTTCTTCTACGGCAACAAGCTGTTTCAAGGCCAATTCATCAAAGTAATCTCCAACGATCCCAGCTCTCTCATGACCAACTGGACCTGGAATCTGGTCAACATCGCTGTCTCTCTCGTTGGGTACTACCTTGCATCCCTGCTCATTGACAACAAGCTCTATGGCCGTAAGATGATGCAACAGGTTGGCTTCTTCATGTGCTTCCTGATGTTTGTGATTCCCGCTTTTCGCTACCAATACTACACCGGACCTGAGGGGATCCATGGCTTTCAAGCCATGTACTTTCTGTCGTCTTTCTTCAATCAGTTTGGCCCCAATTCCGTCACGTTCCTTATTGCCGGAGAGGTATTCCCAACTCCCATCCGCGCTACCGCTCACGGCTTCTCTGCCTGCATTGGAAAGTCTGGCGCCTTGCTGGCCTCGGTTCTTTACCAATACATCGACGACCAGACAAAGTTTTACGTCGTCCCTTGGTTCGGCCTCGCGGGCATGGTTCTGACCTGGCTGTTCCTTCCAGATACTACTGGCTTGGACCTGAAGGAACAAGAGCGTCGCTGGACATATATCCGCGATGGCAGGGCCGACGAATACCACGGCATCGCTGTGCATCCCAGACACCTGAGCACGTGGGAGCGGATGCGCGGCCTTCACAAGACATACGATCCAGAGGCTGACTGGAAGGCCAAGATTGCTGAGATGAGGGCTGAATGGGAAGCTGTCCAGGCGGCTCGGGGGCCCAAGGAGACAGAGGACAATGACCACGGCATGCCCGAAGATGGTGAATTTTCACCAGAGATCCACGCGTATTTCAAGCGCTCGAGCCCCAAGAAACCATCGCGCTCCCGCGATGACGTTAACGAGAAGCCGGCCTTGGAGATATGAAACGGTGACCGGTGATTCACTTGGGTCGTTTTGGTCTCGAACGCACACGGCGCCTCACTCGTTTTTTAATGGTTTATTTGACCCAGATTTAGCATTGTCTGCGTCATTGCATGGCGATCAGTTGGATACTATGAGGCGTTCTTTCTCTCTTGTTTTCATACTTGGAAATGTATCTGGTTACGAGCCTTTCTGCTTTCCCCTCCCCGGCCGCTTTCTTTCCCTCCTTCGCCTCCTGTTGGGTCCAATGAAGTATAATTGCTCGTTTGTCCTGAGAATCATGTCACGGCCAATCATAGCTTAGCTTTTGTCTTGGTGTTGCACATCTGTTTGGTTGTTTAGCTTGGTCCTGTCGCATCTTGGCGTCTTTTTCTATTCGTTGCAGAAACGACATTGGGGTCACGACGAATCAATGGGTCTCGAAAGAGCACGAGAAGCGCTTAGATGCAGGGTTGCGCTCAAGCGTGCAGCGTTTTATGTGAGATGAGCAGCATATACATGGGTGCCCTATGTTCCTGAGGGATGCATAGTGGTGATGGCGCTGGATGGCCGACCACTGTCGTTACAAATCACCCTCTTCATGACTTCGAGCGCCACTCGTCCCTGCCGTGCCTAGACTAGTCTTGCCTTGCCCGCTGCTTTGGCTTTGGTGTTTCCTCTCAAAGGATGGACGGATCCTGGAGCCGTGCTGCGCGCAGCTCCGGTAGGAGTGCCGACTGCATATCTGTCACGGTGTACCGTGGTCGGATAAACACGCCACGAAAAGCCAGTCGGCTGTGTATACAAGAGTCGAATGTGCATATCGTTGCAACCAGTCCGTCGGTCGTGTGACCAAGAGTCGAATGTACGTCTTACAAAAAGCCAGTCGGCTGTGAATAACAAGGGTCGAGCGTACATGCTGCAACTGCCAGTCGGCTGTGCATTTCTGACATGGCTTGGCTCCCAATCTCATTCACTCATTCATCCATGTGCCATTGTCCAGGCCGGGCACGAGGACAAGCAAGCCAAGCCAGTCCAACAGGTCGTCGTCAT